>PVKS010016567.1:0-43704 GCA_004027875.1 Aplodontia rufa | reverse complement strand
GGAATCCATTCTTGTAATTTTCAGACATTTCCATGCTTCACCTCTTGGCTTCAGGAGAGGAGTTAACAGTATTATTTCCATTTGCAGTCTCCCTCTCAGCTGTCCTGAGTTTTTCCCTATGGAGGGATCTGCCCCATTTCTGTGAATCCTTCCCGTCTGCTTTACCTCTCACCATGCATTTCAAAAGTGAGAAGGCCAGTCTTGGTCCCTAAGCCTCCAGAAATGTCCTCCCCACCCTTGACCTTTTCTTTCATCCCACCCAAAAAAGGAACATCCCTGATATGTGGAAAAGTATGTACTGTCACCTAAATGTGAGTTACTCTCCAGAGGAGGGGCAATAAGACCTTTTTAAAAAAAAAAAAAACATCTCATTGCTTTTTGCTATTGCTTTTTCCTCCTTACCCCTGTTTTTGTCCTATCCTTCACTTTAAATTCTGTTTTGTGTTGAACTTGCTGCTTTTTTTCATATTGAAAAGATGACATTGCCCCAAGAGCCAAAAATAAATGGGAATTGGAAAAAAAAAGTTGCAAAAATGTGTGCTCATTTAGGGAAGATTTCCAATGGAAGCATGGGGTCCAAAGTTCAGTTACATTCTGTTCTCCTTAAAACTGATGAGAATGTTGCAATAGTTGAAGCTCTTTATATCTCCCTCTGCCCCCCCTCCTGAAGACATTAGAGGCAGATAATATTCAAGTGAGAATGGGGGCAGAGAGAGGTCTTTGGAGATAAAGTGAGGGAATACACCAGGATGAATGCAGGCTATCTCCAAAGGGGGAGAGATCTTAAAACTGGCACCCATCCCCTCAGTACCAGTCAATCCTTTAATTGGGGTAGGCATGAGCTCAAATTAGAATTCAGGGTAGGAGATAGAAACAGATGAATGTCAGTACCCTGGGAACTTGAAATGCAAATTTGTATCCCACCCAAACACAGACCTGTATTGCAGTTTCCCATGGTACAGTCCATACAGGATTCTTTTGGTTGTGGCTACTTGTGGCTGTTTTCTGTTATTCTGGGTTTTGCCAAACAGCCAAGATAAGTAGCAGGGAATGCCATCCCATTGTTGCACTCTAAAATAACAATGCCATCTAATATGCTTCTGACTGATTAGCCCTGCCTGTAGTCCCTGTTTTGTTTTTTCCCAAATTGAAGCAGGGTCTTGCTAAATTAAGGCTGACTTTGAACTTGATCCTCCTGCCTTGGCCTCAATCTCTGGGATTACAGGTATGTATCATCACTCCCAGATCCTTAGCGTAGTTTTCTGACTACAGCCAACATGTTGAGAAATCAATTGCAACTTTTTTTTTTTTTAGTCCTGTTCAGGGGCTTCAGGATTATTCAAATTATTTCTTTTTTTAAGAGGGACAGTGAGAGAAAATTAATTTTATTTTTTTATGTGGCTTTCATTTCTCCAACACTGTTGTGATGTACTACAGTTCAAACCCATGTCCTCTCGCATGCCAGGCAAGTGCCATAACCACTAAGCTACCACTCCAGCCCCTCAATTAAAACTTTTTTTTTTCTCCCAGGGCTGAGGACCAAACTCAGGGCCTTGCGCATGCTAGGCAAGCACTGTGCCACTGAGCTAAATCCCCAACCCCTAATTGCAACTCTTGATGGTGTACGTTTTCTTCCAGTCTGGAAAGCAGATTAAACACAAGGAAGCAAACTACATCCTAGTATCCATTTTGAATTTGTTCTATTAATTATTCATAAGTATTAGTACTTACTAAACAGTATTGGTAAGAATCTCTAGGCCATCCCTCAGTGTCAGAAATGAATTCCAGACAACAGGCTCAGACAATCTGATTTAATTAGGAAGTTAAATAAGTTAGGATAGGGGTGGAGTGGGATCATCAAAGGCTGACAAGACTATCATGGTAGCCGTGGCAGCCTGGATTTGGGAAGGGGAGCAACCCCCTTAAGGCAAGGCACAGGCTATTTGGCAAGGAGAGATGGGGGTGGGGAACCCCACTGTCAAACTCAGGAAGGTCAATTGGGATGCATGCATGTGACCATTCAGGCAACTTGAGCCACAAGGCTGCGCACCGGCATGGGCTGAGGGCTCAGGCTGTTCGCAAAGGTTTGTGGTTCACCTAGCAAAAAGATAAGAATTAATATTTGGAAACCAGGTACCCTGAGCTCCCAGGCCCCACTCAGACAAATGGGAGAACATGAAAGTTCAAGAGTCTCCTTTATGATACAGCTTCAGCCCTTTTCCCCAAGCATCAGGACCCATGTATAAAATGTCACTGAAGAGGGTAGAGGGGCTACAGCTTTGCTTCGCAGACTTTTCTTGGCCCAAGGAAGCCATCTTGAAGGTTACTGATCTGATCCATTGTTTTTTATTTAACACACACATAATGCTTACTATGTGCCAGACACTGTATTGACAACTGCTGTCTATGCTATCCAACAATTCAGAGAGGTTTTTTGTTTTCTTTTTTCTGGCAGGGGGTGGGGATGGTGGTGGAGAGGAGGAATGTTGCTGGTAGGGGCTAGGATCTAGGACTTGTGAGTGCTGGGCACACAGCCACTCAACTCTACATCCAGCCCCTCAACAATTCAGGTAGTTTCTATCATTAACTCGATTTTAAGGTGAGGAAACAGATAACAGAGAGGTTAAGCTAGCAGGCTTTGGAACCAGAATTCACACTAAAACAGTGTTCCAGAACCTGTTCTCTGATCTCTACTATTGGGGTCTGACCTTCACTCCATTTCATCAGCTGCCCTAGAGTGATCTTATTACTACATAAGTTACAGGTGAATAAACTGAGGCACCAAGGAAAGCAGTGAAAATGAATTAGTTTCAAGCCATCTTTATCAACAGGCTGAAACCAGTTCCCTGCACTAGTGGAACTAAAAGCACAAGGCTTCATCAGCTACGAGTGAACTATGTTATTTAACATGTCAAAAGCAGTTTTCGTTTGTAAAACGCTACACACCCTAAAGGCAGCGTAATTTAAAACAAAAACCCATCTTTGCAGAAGCTTAGCAGTGTGTCTGACTCACAGAAAGCAGCTAATATCAAGGACTCTCCAGCTTCCGCTGCCAGTGATACGCTAGGCCTACTGCATCATATGACTGAGAAATTCAGCAATTCTTCACTGCTGCCACCCTAGAGACCCTCACCTGGGAGATGCTGACGCCTGTGAGTCTCTCCACACTCTCAGGCAGGCGGCTTAGGATGTCCAGTACTTCCCCAGTTACCTTGGCTGCCCCCATGGGCCCACTTCCACTGGACACCAATGTGATCTTATTAGCTGAGGTCAAGGGACCACTGATCTCCTCTGCCACCTAGTAAGAGAGAGGTGGCGAGTGAGTGCCCATGATCTGACCACACCACTCAAAGAACTTTAAGACCTTTTTTCTACTGATCATCTTTCCTCACTTTGGTCCCTGGCTTATAATTCCCACCCCTAATTTAAAGCCCCCTAGTTTGGTTCTCCCCAAATTGCTCATTTCACTTCGCTTCTCTCCCAGAACCCACACTACTACCCCCAGACCTGGGGCAGTTTCTCTAGCAGCATGTCCAGTTGGGCAGCCTCCTGGTATAGCTGGAAGGCTTCTGCCTTCTTAGCCATTTGTTCGGCTTCCGCACGGGCTCGGGCTGCTATGGCAAAGGCTTCGGCTTCCCCACGCATCTGAGGAGGGGACAGTGCATTTGTGGTGGGATTGATGGAATAATTAAGAACAAGAAACTCCTGGGCAAGCAGCAACCCACAAACCACTCCTTCCACAAGCCAGCAAGGAGCCACATCCCAACTCACCCGCACAGATTCGGCTTCTGCCTCTGCCTGCATAATCAGCTGGGACCTAGGGACAGAAAGGAAGTGGAAGGAAGAGCAGAGGAGGAGTCCTTGCACTCTGGAGAAAAGCCCAGCACTGGGGAGACTAAGGCTCCTGCGACCCAAGCTCCATAGGAGTCCGGGTGGGGAAAGCCTCGGCTCTCCATCTGGGGGTACCCTGAAAGGGTACCAAGAAAGGAGCATTTACTTCTCTGCCTCGGCAAGCCGCTCCAGCTTGTAGCGCTCCGCCTCCGCCGGCTTCCGCACGCGGGCCTCCAGCTCTTTCTCCCTGCGGGCGATCTCCTGCTCCTGCACCGCCACCTGCTGGGCCCGCTCCACCACCTGCACCTGCACGCGCTGCTCCTCGATCTGCTGCTTAGTCTTGGCCACCTGGGTATGAGGAGGCCCTCAAAGTCAGAGTTGAAGAGCAAATGCCCAGGAAGAACCAGAGAGACCAGGAACCCAGGGTGGGACATAAAAATAGGATTAGGTCCATGAGGTCGGTTCCCAATCTACGCAGCCTGTCCAGCAGTCTTTTCTCATACTGGGGTAGCCTATGCTCCTCTTCAAATCCAGTAACAAAACTAGAGATAACACAATTAGGGATCGCATGACTATAAACCCAACTCTTAGGAACCTGAGGCAGGAGGATCTCAAGTTCAAAGCTATCCTCAGCAACTTAGTGAGGCCCTAAGCAACTTAGACACTGTCTCAAAATAAAAAACTAAAAAAGGACTGGGAATGTAGCTCAGTGGTTAAGTGCCCCTGGGTTCTTAACCAGTACAATCAATCAATCAATAAAATGGGATCTGAAGCCTGTGTCAGAGCTGGGTGGGGCCGGGACCCTCTCTTTCCTCAGGCAGGGGGTTAACTGTCCTGAGGAGCTTCTATATTAATCTGTACTACCATTGTGGCCCTCTATGTACAAATTTGGTGAGGGTGCTGAGCACTTGGTGGCCATCTCTTCTACCTCCAGTTTTACTCAAATCCATCCACTTCTCTCCATCCTTGCTGTCATAACTTAGCGGTGGGCCACAATCAACCCCAGCCCCAACTAATGCAACAGACTACCTTTTTCCCCCTCCAAGTCAGGGAATATTTTGATATCTTTCTCATCTTTACTTTTTGCATAGGATACAAATTCAGAAGAAAAAAGTAAATGTTATGTATGATGTAAGCCATCCTCTCCTCTTTCCCCAAACCACCTACTTCTCTTCCCTGAAAGCAGCCACTGTGACAAGCCAAACCAACCCCTACCCCATACTGAGGACAGAACCCAGATCCCTGCACATGCTAGGCAAATGCTGTTCCATTGAGTTAAGTACATCCCAAACCCATTTTTTTTTTTTTTTGAGAGAGGGACAGTGAGGGCGAGAAAGAGAGAATCAATTTTATTTAATTGTTCATGTGGCTTTTGTTGCTTGGACACTATGTTGTGTACATGGTGCTGCGGCTTGAACCTGCATCCCTGCACATGTGAGGCAAGTGCTAAAACAGCTGACCCATTGCTCCAGCCCTTCCCCAACCCATTTTTAATAAAAATTTTTTTCTAATTTTGGGGTTGGGGATGTAGATCGGTGGTCAAGCACTTGCTTACTAAGTGCAAGACCCTGGATTCAATTTTCAATACTGGGAGTAAAATTATTTTGAGAGGGTCTAAGTTGCAGAAGCCGGCCTCAAATTTTCAATCCTCCTGCCTCAGCCTCCCAAGTAGCTAGAATTACAGGTGTGTGCCACAGCACCCAGCTATGTGACCAGTTTTTTGTGTATCCTTCTAGGGATAACATAAATATCCATGACACTGTGTGTATATACAGATTTTCTCTTATTTAAGCAGATTTCCTAATGCCATAGCATACAGGGATCTGAAGGCTCTTGTCAAGAGGTTGATGCAGATAGGTAACAGGCAAGGAATACACTTCTTCACAGTTCTATTATTCAGGCTCAGCCATAAGCTGTCAGACTTACAGATCTCATCAGTAGAAATGATGGTACATTTGCCTTTTTCTGAACCCATCTCTTCATTCTGGATAAAGTGTTCTGTACTGTCTTTGACCTTTAATTTTCAAAAATATTCCAACTGGACAGGTTGCCCTTTACACTTTTTTTTTTTAAAGAGAGAAACAACTTTATTTAGTTTTTCACATGGCCTTAAGTTGCTCTAACACTTAGTTGTGTACGTGATGCTGGGGTTTGAACCCGGGTCCTCGTGCTTGCCAGGCAAGCGCCGAAACCACTGAGCCACTGCTCCAGCCCCACGCCCTTTACACTTGTGTGCAGGATCACCTCTCTCCTATATTGAAGTTCCTGTATCCTGACACCAACTCTCTTCTTTTTTTAAAAATTTTTTTATTTTAATGCCCAGCTTTTGGTGCAAATGAACCTCCAGTAGTTCCCTGAGGTAGAATATGAAGGCAAAAATTTTATTTACAGATCTTACGGTCTCTGAAATTTTTATTCTACTCATCTATTTGAACAGTTACACTGAGAACAGGCTGTTGTTGGAACGGATTTCCCATCAATTTTGAAGGCATTACCTCACTGTCTTCCATCTTCTTAAGAAAATTTAAGTCATTTTTTTTGTTGTTGTGGGGTTAAGTTTTATTTATTTATTATTTATTTATTTTTGGTTCTGGGGATTGAACCCAGGAAAGCTATACCACTGAACTACATCCCCATCCTTTTTATTCTTAGAGAATAGAATAATTCTCTGTAAGTTGCTTAGATCTCAATAATTGCTGAGGCTGGCCTTGAATTTGCAATCTTGCATCAGCCTCCCAAGTTGCTGGGATTTATTTATACGTGTGACTATTGTGCCTCTGTGCTTGTTTTTTTGATGCCTAGCCCTTTGAGATATGTTCCTTTTCTTTGAAAGCTTTTAGATCTCTCTCTCTCTCTTTCTCTCTCTCTCTTGCTCTGTGTCCTAAGAGTTCTGAAATTTCACACTGATATGCTTCAATGTAGGTATTTTCCATTCATTTTGTCAGGCATTTGGTGGACTATTTCTTATCAAATATGCCTAAAGAAAAGGAATACATCATACACACTTTTCAGTACAAAATAAACATCTTCTGCCAGAGCTCCTGGACAGGCCTCTCGTGTTCTTACCCTTTCTAATATTTCCTTTGGGAAGTTTTGCTAGAATTTTCTTCCAATGTGATTTTTTCCCCCATTTTTGCTCTCTTCTAGCTTCTAAGTCCTTTTTTTTTTTTTGGGTACTGATTTCCAGACAGTGAACATTCCTCTTATCTTATTGAGGACATTTTGTTTGTTTTGTTCTAGTGCAGAGGTTTGAACCCAGACCTCACACATGCTCTGCCATTAAGCTACACACAGCCTTTCTTCTTTTTTTAAGCCTTCTTCTCTCTGCACATTATGTATCCATAAAAGTCATTTTGCTCTTTTGTGGTTTTGGTCTGTCTTCCACATTGGAGGATTTCCTCATTTATCAGGTAATTCCTGGTTATCTCTTCACAGTGAAGAGTGTCTAAACACTGAAAGGAGGCTCTGAGCGCATGGGTGAGCCTTCCTGATTTTCACTTTGGGGTGATCTGAGCAGACCATATATGGCGAAGCCACAAATTCAGGATCTTTAAGTCTTTCCTTTTGGTTTGGTCATGTTGCCCAGAATGGTGTTCCTATCTCTTTTTTGGAAGATGGAACTGTGTAGGGTTGAAAGGGTTGGCTGCCAGCATTTAGCATTCAAAAGGCTTACTATTAGGGTTGGAGTGGTGGCTTGGCAGGTACAGCGCTTGCTTGGCATGCGTGAGTACACGAGTTCAAACCCCAGGACTATGTACACGACAAAGTCTCAGAGCAATGAAAGATGCATTAAAAACTAAATAAAAATTGTTTCTCTGTCTCTCTCTCTCTCTTTAAAAAACAAAACAAACAAACAAAAAAAAAGGCTTACTGTTGGGGCTGGAGCGGGTGGCTCAGCAGTCACTGTGCATGCGTGAAGACGTGGGTTCGAATCCCAGCACCACTTACGTATAAGTGTTGGAGCAATGAAGGCCACATGAAAAACTAAATAAAGTTGATTCTTTCTCTCTCTCACTGTCCCTCTCTCTTTAAAACAAAACAAAGCAAAAAACCACAAAGACTTATTGTTGGGGCTGGCTCAGCAGATATAGTGCTTGCCTTGCATGCATGAGGACCCAGGTTTGAACCCTAGCACCACATATACAACTGTCAGCAAAGTAAAGGCCAAATGAAAAAATAAATAAAATTGATTCTTTCCCTTTAAAAAAAAAAAAAGGCTTACTGTTACTTCATGCCCCTATTATTGGTAAAGTGTTAGCCATCACCTGTAACCTAGCACAGGAGATGGCTAGAGCTTTACTCTCTTCTAACAAAAAATACTGCTAGGGCAAGAAAGAAGCTATTGCCCACAGGTAGTGAGCCAGCAAAGGGCACTAATCAGAAATTACTATTCTGTTCCTCCTTGTTTCACCAATCAGTCATTATTATAGAAGCAGGGGCACCTAGTGCTGCCCAGTTCCTGAGCCTTAGATCTTTTCACTGTCTTCCTCCTTGGAGGCTTCAAGCTTAGTCAATTACCACTGATCTCCAGCTTTCAAACTGATGCAGTGGTTTCCGTTCTTATTTTCTGCATTTATATCTTCTTTTGTACCTGGGACTGAACCCAGGGGCGCTTAACCACTGAGTCACATCCCCAGCCCTTTCTATTTTTTATTTTATTTTATTTTTAAAGAGAGAGGGACAGTGAGAGAGAGAAAGGAAAGGGAGAAACAACTTTATTTAGTTTTTCACATGGCCTTAGTTGCTCTAACACTTAGTTGTGTACGTGGTGCTGGGGTTTGAACCCGGGTCCTTGTGCTTGCCAGGCAAGCACTGAAACCTCTGAGCCACCGCTCCAGCCCTCTGTTTTTTATTTTGAGGTAGGGTCTTGCTAAGTTGCTTAGAGCCTCAATAAGTTTCTGAGGCTGACTTTGAACTTGCGATCCTCCAGCTTCAGCTTCCTAAATCACTGGATTACAGGTGTGCCACCACACCCAGCTCTATCTATACCTTTTTTAAAAAACAAAACAAATCACTCTGCAATTTTAGTGGGATCTTTAGAAAGTATGATTTAGCTGCATTTTGTTCAATACAACTTTTTTTTGTACTGCAGATTGAACCCAGGAGTGCTTTACCACTGAGATAAATACCCAGCCTTTTTTAGTTTTTATTTTTTTTTTTTATTTTTTATTTTTTTAAAGAGAGAGGGACAGTGAGAGAGACAGAGAAAGAGAGAAACAACTTTATTCAGTTTTTCACATGGCCTTCGTTGCTCCAACACTCAGTTGTGTACGTGGTGCTGGGGTTTGAACCCGGGTCCTCGCGCTTGCCAGGCAAGCGCCGAAACCACTGAGCCACCGCTCCAGCCCTTTTAGTTTTTATTTTGAGACAAGGTCTCATTAAGTTGCTGAGGCTGGCCTCAAACTTGTGATCCTCCTAACTCAGCCCCCGTAGTTGCTGGGATTGCAGTCATGCACCACCATACCCAGCCAATATATCATCTTTGAAAGATTCCAAGTTGTCTCCTGCTTCCTCTCCTTTGGAGATGGAATCTTGCCCTGTTGCTCAGACGGGCTTCAGACTCCTGGGCTCAAGTGATCTTCTTTTGCCTCAGCCTCCCAAATAGCCAAGGCCACAAGCATGCTAACACACCTTGTTTTTCTTTTGACAATTCATTCTCCACATGGCAACCAGATTGATCCTTAAAAAACATAAACTAGGGAGTAGGGCAGTGGCTCAGTGGTAGATTGCTTACCTGGCATGTGTGAGGATCTACATTTGAACCCAGCACTACATACACAACTAAGTGTCAGAAAAACTAAAACCAGATGAAAAAATAAAATAAAATTGTTTCTTTCTTTAAAAACAAACAAACAAACAAAAAAACAACCAAAAACGTAAGGGCTGGAGCAGTGGCTTAGCAGTTATCGTGCTTGCCTGGCATGCACAAGGACGCAAGTTTGAACCCCAGCACCATGTACACAACCAGATGAAAAACTAAATAAAATTGATTCTCTCTCTGTCCCTCTCTTAAAAAAAAAAAGTAAACTAGAGGACTAGGGATGTAGATCAGCAGCACATGCACATGTACGCAAGCACGTGCACAGAGTAAGTGAATTAGACCATGACACCTCCCTGAGTAATGTTCTCTAATAGATTTTTCCATTGTGTTTTGAATTCTATCTCCACCCAAACCCTACATTATCTGGCCCTGTCTGCTTCTTTTGACATTCAACATACCAATCGCATCAGATTAGATATCTCCTTTCTGTTCCTCAGAAATACCAAACTCAATCTCAAGGCCTTCCTACTTACCAGTCCCTTTGCTTAATCACTAGTAACAAGGCTACTTTTTTCCCCTTTGGGGGTACTTCTGATGAACCCAGGGCCTCATCCATGTTAGGTGAGAACTCTACCACTGAGCCACATTCCCAAGCCTTTTTATTTCGAGTCAGGGTCTTGCTAAGTTGCTCAGGCTGGCCTTGAGCTTATGATACTCCTGCCTCAGATTCCTGAGTATTGGGGTCACTGGCATGTACCATACAGCCCAGCTACATGAGACTAAACAGCACTGACCTAGACGTTCTTCACCTACAACTCCTTGCCTTGACAGCTCTTTCTTGTCTTCAGGTTTTATCTCAAATATCACTTCTTCATAGATACTTTCTTTGTCTAGCCTCAATCTGATACAGCCTTCCCCACAATTTATTTATTTATTTTTTCTTTTCAAGACAGGGACAGTGAGGGACAGAAAGAAAGAGTGAATCAATTTTGTTTAGTTTTTCATGTGGCTTTTGTTGCTTGGACATTTCGTTGTGTACATGGCACTAGGGTTTGAACCCGCGTTTTCATACCTGCCAGTCAAGCGCTGCAGCTAGAGTTGCTGCTCCAGCTCCCTTCCCCACAATTTTCATATCACCTGTTCATTTCCTTCACAGCACTTAGGTAAAATAATTATAAGGACTGGGGATGTAACTCAGTGGCAGAGTGCTGGCCTAGCATGTACATGGCCTAGCATGCACATGGCCCTGGGTTTGATCCCTAGCACTGAAAAAAAAGAGAAAAAAAATCCATATAATTATAGCCTGACAAAGTCATTTATTTACTTATCAGCTGTTTCCTCTGTTACAACTCAAACTTCATGAGAATAAGAATCTTTTTTGTCTTATTCTTACACTCATCCTCATTTCCAAAATAATCTTTGTTCTGGGTGCAATGGTGCAAGCCTATACCCCCAGAGACTCAGGAGGCTGAGGCAGGAGGATCACAAGTTCAAAGCTAGCCTCAGCAACTCAGTGGGGCCCTAAGCAACTTAGCAAGACCCTGTCTTAAAAATAAAAAAATTTAAAGGGGGGGCTGGAGCGGTGGCTCAGCGGTTTCAGTGCTTGCCTGGCAAGCACGAGGACCCGGGTTCAAACCCCAGCACCACGTACACAACTAGGTGCTGGAGCAACGAAGGCCATGTGAAAAACTAAATGAGGGTTGTTTCTCTCTTTCTCTGTCTCTCTCGCTGTCCCTCTCTCTTTGAGAGAAAAAAAAAAAAAAAATTTAAAGGGCTGGGAATATGGCTCAGTGGTTAAGCATCCCTGGGTTCAATCCCTAGTACCAAAATAAAAAAAATAAAAAGAAAGAAAACAAACAATGAAAGGCCTAGACATGTATGGAATTCAGTGATAAAATGCCTCTGGGCTCAATCCCCAGTACCATGTACACACACATAAAATCTATCTCTGTCACGTAGCAGGCACTAATAGGTTATTTGCTGAATGAATCCTTATTCTGTGAGTACCTAGCACAGTGCCTGGCACATAAGAAACTGATAAAAGGGGCTGAAGCGGTGGCTCAGCGGTTATGGTGCTTGCCTGGCAAGCGGCAGTACGCGAGTTCAAATCCCAGCACCACGTACACAAAGGAAGTCTCGGAGCAATGAAAGCCATGTGAAAAACTAAATAAAATTGATTCTCCCTCTCTGTCCCTCTGTCTTTAAAAAAGAGAGAGAGAGAGAAACTGATAAAAGCTGAATGGAGCCCAACCAGCACACCTTGATTTCCAGACAAGCAAAGCCTTGTTAAGAAGGTTAGGAACTGTGATGGTTTGGGTAAGCGTCCCCCACAGTGCCAATGTGTTAAAGGCTTGGTTTCCAGGGTGGTGCTACTGGGAGATAGTAAACCTTTAGGAGGTGGACCTTGTGGGAAGCCCTTTGGTCATGGTACTTTCCTTGTCTCTTGTTTTCTGGCCATGAAAGGTGAGTGGTTTTGCTCTACAACACACTCCCCCCATGATAGTTCCTCATCACAAGTCCAATCATGGGCTGAAACCTCTAAAATGATCAGCTACAATAAATCTTTTCTCATCATAGTTAACTATCTCAGATATTTTGTTATAGTGACAAAAAGGTAACTAACACAAGAATCTTATCCATCCAGCATGGTGGTACACACCTATAATCCCAGAAACTCAGGAGGCTGGACCAGGAGGATTGTAAGGTAGAGACTGGCCTCAGTAATTTAGTGAAACTTTTTCTCAAAATAAAAAGAGGGGCTTGGGATGTAGCTCATTGGTACAGTGCCCCTGGGTTCACTCCCCAGAAGAAAAAAAAAAAAACAACAAAGAATCATATCCACAGTCTCACCACAAGTGAGTGGTTTTTATTATAAGATATTTTTCAAACTAGTGCACATACAAATCACCTTTTTTTTGTATTTTGCTAAAAATACAGATTCTGATTTAGTTAGTCTGGACTAGTGCTTGAGATTTTGTATTTCCAAGAAGTTTTTCAATGTTCCTGCTGCTTCTGAGTGGATCACACTTTGAGTAACAAAGTGGTAGAGCAGCGCTAAAAGTCTGTCAAACCATGCTGAAATTCCACATCATAACTAAAGATGTTTTGTACCTCGTCATACTTTCAGCTAGTACCAACTCCTGGCACAAACAAAATTCATGATATTTTACTTTGGTAAAAGTCATAAAAATACAGTTGACTTTTGTTATTTACTGTAGTTCTGTTTTGTAAAATAGCCACAAGCAATGGATTAACTAATACTTATTTTGTTCCTAGGAGAAATACAAGGTCAAGTTCCTGTGATTGTAACTTATTTTTTCTTTTGATGCTGACTATTAAACCCAGGGTTGCTTTTTGTTGTTAATTTTGAAACAGTATCTTGCTAAACTGCTTAGGGAGTCACTAAGTTGCCCAGGCTGGCTGTGAGCTTGCAATCCTCCTGCCTTAGCCTCCCAAATTGCTGGGATTGCAGGTGTGCACCACCGTGTCTGGCTAATCATGTTTTTATCAACCAATCAATACATAAGCTTGTTTTATCTGTTTCTGCTTAAAGACACCTTATATAATATACATAGCTGATTCAGTAGCCTAATGGTATGTCACTTTGTGCCTGAACAAAGCTTATGTAACGCATATTTTCTCCATACAGCACATCACAGCTTCTTGTGTTAAGGGACTCCAGAAAGCAATCCAGCACTATGTTTGGGGCCATTTGATTTTATTTTCATTTATTTACTTATTTTTGTGATGTTGGGGATCAAATCTGGAGCCTCATGCCTAGGCAAGCACTCTATCACTGAGCAGCACTCCCAGTCCTAGGGGCCATTTCAAACAGCAAAATCACCAACAAAAAGCACAAAAAAGGCAAAAAAATGTGACACTACAAATGCCATGAAAATGACACAGTTTATAGACTGAGACTTGAATCAAGAAGGCAGAGCGTCCCCTTGCTTGACTTCAGCTGCATACTATGTATCAGACAACTAGGATTTTTCACCAGGCTGTGAAATTTATTTATTTACCAATAAATTTTAGTGAACAGGCAAATTCTCAAATATGGAATCCATGAATAATAGGGATCAGTTAGGCCTTCTTGAAATATAAAGGGCTATCCACAGATCACTTTGCAGAGTTCAATGTCCATGCCCATGTTTTCCTTCCTCATACCCTATCTTGACCACCCAGGGTGCCCTTGTGCTAATTAGAAAAAGGCACCCCTTCCTCTGTGTAGATGTAGACTCATGCCACAGGGCACAGCTTGGCAAGTGGTGCATGGGCTGGATCTTAGCTCTGGTTCACCCTCTCAGCCAGGTGCCCTTATACAGGGCACTGCCTGCCCCAAACATGCTCAGCCCTACTGATCATATCCCTTCAGGCTTTTCATTTGTTGTTCAGCTAAAGTTTGCATCTTTTGAATCTCTCTTCATATGGGGGAGAGGTGGGCCAGAAGAGGAGATCCAGAATAAAATCATAGTTAGAAATGATAAATAGTGGTGGGCTAAGATGGAAAGCATGGGAGGATTGAGGAGGGGGCAACAAACAGCTTGACCATCTGTTCAGTGTGGTGGTTCTCACCTGAAGCTGATAGGCCAAGTCAGCTTGTGCTCGGCGAGTATTGACCTCAATGTCATACGCAGCCTTCTTCAGCTCATAGTCCCTCTGTGCCTTGGCCATCTCGATCTCACTCAGGTACTGAGCAGACACTTTTTCTTGCTTGGCTTTAGCCTCCTGTCCAAACAAAGATCAGGTAGGAAAAGTCAGGATAGAGAGAAGAAGGTCATGGATGAGAGCCTGCCCCTATCAGGCTTCCTTGCCTTCACTCAGTCTTCATATATTCCCCTGCCAACCTAGTTACTGGGTTCTGAAGACTACCCAGACCACACATGCTAGGGAAGTACTCGGCAACACAGGCTATACCCACCATCTTTTTTTTTTTTTAAAGAAAGAGGATGTTGCTAAATGGTGCTGGTTGGCCTCAAACTTGTGATACCCATCTCAGCCTCCCAGAGTAGGTGGTATTACAGGGCAGGAGTGCATACCACACTGGGCTTCCTGCCAGCCCAGTTCTATAGACCAATCAGCTCTGCTCATTTTATCCCATCTCTCACCCCGTCTCCAACAAGCCTATGGCGATAGAGCAACCCCCATCCCTCTTACCCGAATCCCAGCATCTCTCTTGGCTTCTGCTTCCCCAATCCGGGCATCTTTTTGGACTTGTGCTGTTCGAGCCTTTCCCAAAGAGTGCAAATAGTCCTGTGGGACAGATGCAGAAACCACAGTTGTCACAAGGGTTTAAGAGATGGGAACAAGGAAGTGGGGAAGGATCAGCTGCCTAATTTCACCTGGTCATCATGAATGTCCTTCAGAGTGTAGCTAACCACACTGATGCCCATGTTGACCAGGTCTGAGGAGGCCACTTTGAAAACTTGCTCTGAGAATTTCTGCCTGTCCTTATAGATCTCCTAGAATGGTAGGAAGAAGAAATTTTAAGTTCTCAGATCCACCGTGTCTCACAGATTAGCTGGGTCCTTAGTCTCCACTCAGTCTTGCATCCCCACTGGATTTTTTCCTTGCCCCAAGACCTACCTCCACGGTCATGTGGGCCATGATAGCCCTCTGGTGGCCCTCCAGTGTCTCCAGTGCAATGTGAGCAATCTCAGCCTCTGTCTTCCCCAGGAACATCTGGCAGGCAGCTGCCAACATTTCCTTGTTCTGACCCTGGATTTTCACCTGCAGTCAGAGTAGGGATGGGGTGGTGGTGGTGGTGTTAGGTTTCAAGAAGCTAGGGAGGCAGCAGGCAGGGAAGGGGAAGCCTCTAAAAGCAGTTTTTTTCACCTCAGGGAGAGAGAGGAGGAGCCAAGTGCCTTGGGGTAGCTAGGGAAGTCAAGACTAGCAGAGCCATTTTTTGTAGGTATTTGTTGAGAAGGCCATGATCAGAAAATTCTTAATGTGTTGGACAGAGGGACTTTGAGGGGGGAAAGGCTCTGAAAGCCTCACCTGGGCAATGCCCGTGACTGAGATGGGGACCCCATGGCGAGTGTAAACCTTTTCACTCTTGACATTGAGGGTCAGTGTGTTGAGAGATATCCTATGGGAAAAAGAAGGGGCCGACAGTGAGAAAAAGAGTAAAGAGTGAAAACTGAGGTTCCCCTTCCCTGGTTTTCTTTCTCCGTACCTCTGGATTTGCTGGATGCAAGGCAGGACAAAAACTCTTCCTCCAGCCACCATGACTGGGGGGCTTCGGCAGAAACCTGCAAGGTGAGGGCATTTTGTAGCCAGAATGTGGAAGAATGAAGAACTTGGGGCGTAGGCACAACCCAAAAGGAGAGGATGTGGGAGCTGTTGGAGAGGCAGCCTGGGCCTTGGAACTGGGAATTCCAAGTGGGGAGCTTGGGGTCTTGAGGTGAGCAAAAGCTCGGGGCTGGGAGGTGGTATGGAGAGGAAGGGACAGAGGCCAGACTTATATGGGTTTGGGGGTCATTTGTGGAAATGAGCTTACCTGAGACCACCATGGCCTCATTTGGGCCACAAGTGAAAAACATGGTTCAAACGGGAGCTGGAGGAAAGGGAGAAGAAGCTTTTGCGGATGGGGAAGGAACATTGTGGTGGCCACGGAAGGGAACCCTTACCCTTCCTTACAGGCCCGCCCAGTCTGCATCCCTCTACGGCTAAGTCCCTACGTGCCATTGGATCCGCTAAGTCTTTTCTCCGTGAAAACCTTAAGATCCCCAGCGACCCCTCCCCTACTGCTTGCAGTCAAGCCCTTTTCCCTTTATCTGATAAAGCCCTCAGCGCCTAAGTGCCTGCACACCTCTCCCCACTACGCATTACCTCTGCAGCCCCAGGCTCCACTCCTCTCCCCCTCCTCACCTTCCCGGAAGCGGGAGGCGCCCGGGCTGGGGGTCTCCGGAAGGGCGGGGGCGCGCCGAGCAGGGACTGCAGCGGACCGGCCTTCCTGGAAGCTGGGCCCGCGCGCGCGCCCCCAACCCGGCCGCACCCTGTTGCTGCAGCAGACGCGACCCCGCCCCCGCCACGGACCAACCCCTCGGCCTCGCGCGATCGGTCCGCCCCTTTCCCGACAGGCCCCGCTCGGGTCCGCAGCCCGCCAGCTCTCGGGAGCTGCCAATCGAGCCCCGGGTGGGGCCCAGTTGCCACTGCCCCAACACCTCGCAGAGCCGGTGGCCCCGGCCCCGCCCGGGCTCTCCACGCTCCGCCCCGCGGCGCGAGCCGCAAGCTTCTTAGGCAAGGAAGGTTGCTACATCTCCGGTTTGCTGCGGGCTAACTGGTAAAACCGCAGTATGGGCAACACACGACTGCATCCAGTGGCCGGTTCTGGCCTGTAACTTGGGGGAAATGGGTTTTGTGACCCAGGGAGGGAGACAGGCTGAGGACGTGGCCACAGTTCCTCCCACCAGTCGTCGGTGCATTCGGATGGGAAGTGGGAAATCGCTGCTTGCAAAGAAGACACTCGGAGAACTCCAGTCAGTAAATCAAGTTTATTTGTGTTCACAGAACATACTGGGCGACCCCAGACAGCCGCCCTGACAGCCCACCGACGCCCAACCTCTCAGCTATCCCTAAGGGTTAAGTTAGAGACTGAAGATTGTGCCCAAGTCTCACACAGTAGACCTGTAGAGGTGAGATGTTGGAGAACGGAGTATCACCCTCTAAACCTATGGCCCACCACCATGCCTGACTCCCAGCTCGGTCGTCTTCCCAACCACCCCTCCCCTAACCCACCTCTCCCCACTCTGCCCCAGTTCTAGGCATCCAGCCTCCGCCGATCTCACAAGGCTCAATAAATACCGAAAGATCTGCATTACAGCAAAGGGAGCACATCTCGCACCCTTGCATAAGTTAAAATAAATATTACATACATCCCTCCACCTAGGAGGACATACATAAATACATAAATATTAATTAGGAGTAGTGACAAATAAATTAACGCCGCTCTCCTTCCGCACTGGGCCTAGCCCAAGCTGCAGCCGGCGACGTCTCCGCTGTAGTGTTCCGAGTTCTAGTTGCCTTGGAAGTCCCAGTTTGGGATACTCTTTTGCTCACCAGATACGCCTGGTGTTTCTTGGGTTTTTCATGTTTTTTGGGGAGTGTGAGGAGTCAGGGGGCCACGGTTAGAAGGCAGCTGGGTGTTGTTGGAAAAAGGTGCTCAGGTCTAGATAGTAGTCCGAGGGCTCCGCAGTCAGATTCAGGGGCTCAAGGACTGGTGGAGCAGGGATGGGCACTGGCGACTCGAGGCCGGGGGCGTCCTCCTGGGCAAGGGGGGGCGACACACCCTCTTCAGCCATCAGGATCTGGCAGAAGACGATGGCGAGAAGTATAAAGAGCAGCCTTTTGGCAGGGTTCGGTTCCTCGGCTGGCAACTGACGCCGGACCTGGAGAGACAAAAACGGGGACAGATCAGGTCAAGGTCCCAGCGTTCAGGTCCAGTCGTTTTCTGGGGTACCTGGGTAGTGCTTCCCCCGACTTGCCCACCTCGGAGACACTCACCACTCGAGGGTAGAGGACCCTGCGGCTGCGCTTTCGGTGCCCGCGAGAGGCGCCGAGGCGCGTGGCGGAGGCTACCGCACGCTCTGGGAGAGGATCAAAAGTGAAGATTTCCGGGCCGGAGCCCCGCCGGAGTCCCGGGCTGGTGGAGGGGGCGGGAGCCGGAGCCCGCACACCGGTCATGGTGGGGAGTGAGCTGCGAGAGTGACACATCTGCGCCGAGAGGAGAGTAAAGTAGGGTGCTGACCTACGGCGCTTCGGAGCTAGTTAAGTACACCAAAGAACTGGGCGGGCTCTTGTAACTCCTCCTCTCGCAGCAGGGGAGAGGTTGGCTGGATCCGGGCTGGAAATTCCGACGATTAAGCAAAGGGAGTAGGTGGAGACTTGGCCTGTGCTTCTTTAGGTGCCCAAAAGGGCACTTGTGCGTGTGAGTCGTGAGTGCTGGTGGGTGAGATCCACATGTCGAGGCATGTGGCAATTGGAGAGTGGCCCACTACTGTTTAAGAAATGGTTCAGCTACCATCATGGGGATGCGGAGAGGAGGTGTGGGGCTTGCAAAAGGAGATATGGCCATCTTGCAACAATACCGACCCTGTAAGGTCAAGGAACCACTGTTAGAACACACATTCACACACCGGGTACATAAGGATAACACATATTTCCCGCCCCCATGGGGCACAGTGGCACACACCTGTAATCTCAGCTACTGGGGAGGATGAGACAGGACAATGGCTAGTTCCTGGCCAGCCTGGGCAACTTGGGGAAGCCCTAAGCAACTTAGCAAGACTCTGCCTCAAATAAATGAGTAAATAAGGGCTGGGATGTTGCTCAGTGTTAAAGCCCCTCCTGACGTCAATCCCCAGTATTAAAAAAAAAAAAAAATTAAACAAGAAACACTACCCTCCAAGAAGGAAGTAACTGCAGAAATAGACAAGATTAAGAAATGAACACACTGGCACCACAGACACACTGGCCCTGCCTACCTTAGCACACATGAAAACACACAAGTACATAACACTCATGTGCTACTTGCACATGACACCGCACAAAGCAAAGACTGGATAGAGAACCCAACAAAGCTACTGATTTAGGTGTGTACAGAAATATTCACAGGTTGGAGCAGTCGCTTAGTAGCGAGTTCAAACCCCAGCACCACATACACAAAAAAGTGTTAGAACAACAAAAGTCACATGAAAAACTAAATAAAATTGATTCTCTCTTGCTCTCTCACTGTCCCTCTCTCAAAAAAAAAAAAAAAAAGAAAGAAAGAAAGAAATATTCTCTCAAATGCTGGTGCAGAGAACCGCAAAACAAAGGCAAGAGGTCAGCAGATACCCACCATTAGTATGGGTCAAATAACAAAATTTATGTGAAGAACTTGAATTGTGAGACATTCTACAAATGTTGTAGTAATGGTAATTACTCAACACAGAATTGACACATTTCCATAACTCCCTTAGAGACAGTTGCTCATGAACATAGAATTTAACATTTTTTTGAGCATTCACCTGTGGTAGGAACTCTGTTAAAAGTACCATTGAAGCTGGGTATTGTGGCACACACCTGTAGTCCTTGCTACACAGGAGACTGAGGCTGGAAGATCACTTGAACCCAGGAGTTCTGGGCCAGCCTGAGTAACACAGTGAGGCAAGTTTAATAAAGCTGTCAGTTTGACCTCAAGGGCCTTCCTTACCCTTTGAGGTAAGGAACTCTCCTGAGGGCCCTAGGTAAACTAAACAAAGGAAACCCCAAAGAGTGAATATGCATATCTGACCAGCCAGGGGAGACTTCATGGAAGAGTGGCATTTGAGATGACCTTGAACAGTGGATGGGATATGACAAATTCAGATGTGAAGGGTGATTATGAAAAAAGGAATGGGATCACCAAAGGCCTTGAGCTGGAAAAGCACAGGATGTGTTTGGGGAATCACAAGAAAAACAGTCTCAGAGCAAGTTTCCTGTAAAGGAGTAGTGGGAAGTAAAAATGGCTGGAAAGGAGTTTGGCAGGGTGGGGAAAACTTAACTGGCAAGTCAGGGCCCTGGGTTTGACTCTCCACCATGAAGCTCTTGGTTCAAGGGATAAGATAAAAGGAGGGTGGTTCAAACTGGAAACTGCCTGTGATGAGGTATATCACCTGGAGGGCGTAAGATTGAGGCAGGGATCAGGAGGTTACCTAGAGGACTCAGGTTGAGGGTTACATGGGCTTAAAAAGGTGGGATTATAAGAGACATTGTTATCATAAGTTTATCAGAATTTGATAATGAGATGGGTATCATTAGAGGAAGGCAGCCTAAGGGGCTTGATGATAGCAAGAGGATCAAAAATCAGAACTGCTTCTTGGACTTGAAATGCATGTGGTTCAGATCTTTACACCATCCTATTGAGCATGGTGAATAAGGCAAGTACACATGATCTCTTGCATTAGAGGCTGTGTTACATGTCTTCGTGTCCTCCACAGACCCAGCACGATGCTTCCAGGCTATAGTTGCTCAGTAATCTTGCTGAATTCAAGATGAAGAAGCAGAACTATAAATGCACATGTAGTATTCATACAGAGATAGATTCCTCCAAGCTTTTCTTTTCTGTACCTGGGACTGAACCCAGGGGTACTTTACTACTGAGCTACACCCCCAGTCCTTTTTATTTTTTTATTTTGAGACAGGGCCTTACTAAGTTGTTGAGGTTCTTGCTAAGTTGCTGAGTCTGGCCTCAAACTTGCGGTCTTCCTAGCTTAGCCTCCCCAGTTGGTGGGATTACAGGTGTTTGCCACTACGCTCAGCCCCTCCAGACTTTTGATAACAAGAATACACTCCTACAAACCTCCTATAGAATTTACAATTTTTAAAGAAAAGTTGGGACAATTCTTAACACATATACAAACAGGAAATACCAAAGGGCATTTTTCACCAAGGATATACATAGGAAGGTAAATAAGCCCCATGATTTGGCTAGAAATAGCTATATTGTTACCGTATATACAGTTACTTTCTGGGCCTATTTGTGCTTTATTTTACACTTACTCCTCCTGTCTAAACATATGAGATCCTTTCCACCTCTTCCTGGCAGGCATAAGACATACCTCTTCTACCAAGACAGATCTTTTTCCCACATCTGCCTTTCATACCGGCCACCACCCTTATATTTTATAGCCAAGCACAGTGCACCTGCACACTTGCCTGCATCCTTATTCCAAGGCAACTCACACGCAACACAGTGACCAACATACATGACTGCTTACACATGTGGACGGACCCTCATGCACAGATGGAAGTTGAGGTACTTGGGGTACAGGAGGGAGACAGTAATGATAGAAGAAAACTGTTTGGTGGGATAGAGGGGGAGGCACCCAAGGTCAGGAATGCATTACTTGTTTATGATGGAAAATTTCTGCAGGGCATTGGGCAGGGGAGGGGAAATGAAAGGGATGTCAGGATCTTGTTTCACCACAACCTCCCACATCTGGAATCTGGGCCTCCAGCCGGGCCTAGTTATTCTCATCATCCTCCTGCCACAGAGAGACTTCTTTTTGTGGCAAGACCAGAATGAGACAAAGACCCAGAGAACCTAGCCTTGTGGCCATTCTTTCTCACCCAATCTCATCCCCATTCCAGCTACCACCCAGGGCCCTGCTCCTGCTCCTCCCTGCCACCCAGGAAGCTAGGAAAGGTTGAGAGTGAATCACTAAGCTAAAGAGGGAGTGTGGGGGTGAAAGCTTGGGATGAGATAAGTTTAACAAGTGCCAAGTGCTAAGACCAGCTGCTGGACCTGTTGCCAATGCCCACATCCTAGAGAAATAGGCCCTTAGCCTCTGGCATTTTTAGCTCCCTGTTCCCATTGCCCACCTTCCTCTTCTTCCATCCTCTTCTCAAGGTCACCATGTTTCTTCATTTACTTCCTTTGACCTCGTGTCTTGACCCCTCACCCTCCCTATTTCTTAGCCCCTTGTTTGTTTTCTTCATAGCAATTGGGGAATCATTCTTTTAAATTTCTTTACTTTTGGGGGGGAGAATACTGGGAATGAACCCAAGGACACATGCGTGCTAAGCATGTGCTCTATCACTGAGCACCCTCAGCCTATTTTTGTTTACTTCTGTGTTTCCTGCCCTTCTGTGTTTTCCTTCCATACACACTGGAATATAATCTTCACGAGTCTATAGAGCCACATCTGCCCTTTACCTCAATAGATCTCTCAGCACATGTCCTCAGCACATGACCTGTCACTTAGTAGGTAATAAATAGTCTAAAATCCATCTCCTCTGCGGCACTAAACCTTATCCCGACAGATGTTTGTGTATCCAGCTGCATCTCTTCAGAACCACCCCCCACCGCCCCACTGTTCTTCAGGGAGGAGGTGAAGGATGTTCAGCTGTAGTTCAGGCTGACCTGGTATTGAATCAGGAAAAGCTGTGCAGGTGATGAAGCCCCAGCCTTCAGCCTGGTCAAGTCCCCAACATGGGAGTGGGGCAGCAGGCTGCATTGCTGACTACAGGATCAGAATGGGAGTGGGAGGCAGATATTTGAAAGTAGGAGCTTTTGAGAAAGGGAAGCAGGATGGAGGGATGGAGCCCAGATATTGGGGTCAGGAAATGACAACTTGAAAACTCCTAGCTATACCTGACACTTAATAGATAATAATGTTTTGTTGACTTGAGATGGGTTTGAGGTCGAAAGGAAACAAAGAGTAGCAAAAAGAGCCTATGATAGATAATCTAGTGATGTTGGAGGAAATCTGGCTTAAATTCCAGCTTTGTTGGTCATTAACTATTGGATATTGAACCAGTATTTCTCTGAAAGTCTGTTTCTTCAATTAACACCTAGGCAAATTTACCTTTACTTTATTGCAAGGATTAAGAATTAAGTGTACAGATCCCAGGTAGTGTTAGGGGTCTCTTGTGTGGTGGTCATTAGTATGGTTATGGGAAGAGGGGCTGCTTCGGAGGAGGGATGAGCACAGAGAGTTAGGCCTGGAATAAGAAGGAGACCAGGATAAGAAAACAGCCTCCCTGTGCTAAGATCACCAGAAGATACCATTTATCTTTTTTTTTTTTTTTAAAGAGAGAGGGACAGTGAGAGAGAAAGAATAAATTTTAATTTATTTTTCCATCTTGTCTTTGTTTCTCCGATATTTAGTTGTGTGTGGGGTTTGTGCTGGGGTTTGAACTAGGGTCCTTGTACATGCCAGGCAAGCACTTTAACCAACCAGTGAGCCACTGCTCCAGCCCCACCATTTATCTTTTTATCTCCCCTTCTTTCCCTCTCCATCTCAGGCAGGCTTTGTGGCTCTTTGTTTATCCCAGAGGAGCAGAAACTTCTGCATTCCTAGTTCTTGTTCAGCCAATGCAGATGATTTTAGACACCCTCCCCCTGCCACCCTTACACACGCAGTTTAGTTGGAACAATTCTGGCCAGAGGCATGGAGGCAGGGTGGGGTGTTGAGTTTTAGGCAGCAAGTTAATAAATGACCCCTAAAGACATTTGTTTAGCTCTCAGGAGGGCCAAGACCAGGCCCTGGCAGCCACCCCTGACGCAATGGCAGGTCAAGAATGCCTGGAGCACCAAGGCAAGGTCACAGAAGTAAGGCTACCACCTGCACTGGGATGCAGCTCAGCCCAGTCCAGCCCAACTCAACCTGGCTGCAGAGAACAGGGAGCAACATCTGTGCTCTCCACCAACACCAGCTTCATGCCCCAGCTACTAGGACCCCAGGATTGTGGTCCTTCCTCTGGCCTGTTTCCTCTCCACCAGTTTATAACTCCATGAGAGCAGGACTTTATCCTTCTTGTTTGGTACTGTTTCCAGTGCCTAGAACTGTGCCTCTTGATCAATACTGCCTGTATGAAAGGATAGACACACAGGACTCTTCATGTCATTGGTTAGAGTTGATCACAGAGAAGGCAGCTTATAGGTCTTTGCACATTTCTCCAGTGTCAGTATGAACAGTATGGTTCCAACTTAAGCCAAAACATAATCATTAGTTGGGTATGGTGGTGCAAACCTGTAATCCCAGCAACTCGGGAGCCTGAGATGGGAGGATCACAAGTTCAAGGCCAGCCTCAGCAATTTTGCAAGGCTCTAAGCAACTTAGAGAGACCCTGTCTAAAAATAAAAAGGACTGGGGACGTGTCTCAGTGGTTAAGCACCCCTGAGTTCCATCCCTGGTACCAAACAAAACAAAACAAAAATACATAATCATACTGGACAACTTAGCGAGACCCTGTATCAAAAAAAAAAAAAAAAGTCTGGAGATGTGGCTCAGTGGTAGAGTAGAGAACTACCTAGTGTGCTCAATGCCCTGTGTTCCACCCCCAGCACTATATTAAAAAAAAAAGGAAAATTTTAAATAGACATATAATCTTGGGTGGAGTTACAATAAATAAAAGTATTTCCCTTTTTGTCTTGCCCTTTCGGACACCCTGTATTTACTGATGACTTGATCTATATAGTGAAGGGCTTAGATCAAAGGCTCTCTGATGGTTCTTCCTACTCTGAAACCCCATGATTCAGCAGCATCTCTCATCTGAACCTAAAAGTTAAATATGCCTCCTTCCTCCTTTCAAAGCAACTGCTGCCAAAGACCCTTTTCTTTTAAGGTTGGGATGTATGTTCCCTCCCTGAGAGGCCTGTGGAGCAGAGATGGGTGCTGGGGGCTGGCCCGCCTAAAGTTCCCTGGCCCTGCCCAGTGGGGATCGCGTGTTAGGACTGGGTTTGATCTGCTGCCAAGGGTGAGCCCTGCGGTGGTTTTCTGGGAAGGGTACATGCCATGTGTGACTCAGAACCAAGTTAGGGAAAAAACAAGCTCACTCAATCACTGGCATCCTCCGCCTTGCCTGGCTTCGACCATGAGCTCATAAAAGAGGAAGCTGGGTTGGGCAGACAGTAGCTCTGCTTTCCTTCAGCTTTTCTCTCCACCGCCTCATGGATTCCCTAGAGTGTCTGGACCTTAGGCTGCCGTCACCCTGGCTCCTGGGCAGCTCTGGCCCTTTTATGACATATTCCCTTCCCAGACAATTGGTCAGTTATTTCCCTGGGTTGGAAATCCCACTCAGCACAGAAGAGGGATTGCTCACAAGAGGAGACTGAGAATGATATGTGTCCCTTGGCTCTGCTGAACTCCTCCCCTGCACCTTGACCATCTGGGGTTATTCTTGTGACTGCTTCATTTCCAAAACAGAACAAGTGTTGCTAACCCTAGGAGGCTGAACAAAGGGCTTGCTTGATTGCTAGGATTCCCCAGGTCAGGAAAGAAAAGGGAGTCCCTAATTACTGGGCAGCTGAGCTACTACCTTCCAGGCTGCTGCATCCCAGTTGGGACCAACTTACCTAATACTTTTGGTATTCAGAGCAGTTCATTACTAGAAAGGCACATTTTATTTTAGCAGAAATGATGACAGTGATGGGTCACTGAGAACCTAACTAACTCTAGTCCCTCTACTCCACCTTCTCTATCCCCAGGATTTTCTTGTTAAAACACAGAAGTGAAGAGGTCAGTGACTGCGTTAGTAATTTCAGTGGCTCCAAACTCCCTTGTAGGGCCTATGCTGACCTCTCAACCTAAATCCAGGTAACCTCACAGGTTTTCTCAATGCCCCTGTTGTTTCTTCATTCTGTGGCCTCTCACACATGTCAAACTCTTTTGTCCCCTTGATACTAGAGATTGAACCCAGAGGTGCTCTACTACTGAGCTCTATCCCCAGCCCTTTTTCATTTTGAGACAGGGTCTCACTAAGTTGCCAAGGTTGGACTCCAACTTGCAATCCTTCTTCCTCAGCCTCCCAAGCCACAGGAATAACAGGTATGTGTCACCAAGCCCGGCTTCACACATATCAAACTCTTACCCACTAGACCCTTCACTCATTCTGTTTCCTCTCTTTTTTCCTCCCCATCCTTCTGGAAAACCTAACCCTGTGTTCTCTTGGCAAAATTAGTTCATGTGCATTGTATGTGAATCTCTTGATGCCTCAAACATACTGTATTATAGCAATTTGTGAATTTACCATTCTGATTGCCTAAGGGTGCACGTGACATTGTGACACAGCTTCTTTAATGCTTGGGAAACTTTTGACAAGGAATATGAAAATTCTTAAATTATCAGCGTTTTAGGGGCTGTGAATGTAGCTCGGTAGTAGAGCATTTGCCTACTTTGTGCAAAGACAAGTTTCAATTTCCAGCACTGGGGGGGAAATGTCAGCATTAAAAAATAAAATCAAGGGGCTGGAGCGGTGGCTCAGCAGTTTCGGCGCTTGCCTGGCAAGCATGAGGACCCGGGTTCAAACCCCAGCACCATGTACACAACTGAGTATTGGAGCAACTAAGGCCATGTGCAAAACTAAATAAAGTTGTTTCTCTCTAAAAAAAAAATAAATAAATAAATAAAAAAAAAATCAATAAATGTATAAATCAGATATAGTCCATCCTTGTGGGTTGAGCTCATCTTCTCTGAGTCCAACATTTTCAGAATTTGGTTGTGATTGGTGATATCATATATTTTTAAAGTCAGACATGTTAAAACATAATTTACATGTAGTAAAATCTATCCTTTCTAGGAGTATTTTTTTTTTGTTTTTTTTTTTTTAAAGAGAGAGAGAGACAGTGAGAGAAAGAATTAATTTTATTTAGTTTTTCATCTGGTTTTTGTTGCTCTGATGCTTAGTTGTGTACGTGGTACTAGAGTTCGAACCAGGGTTCTTGTGCATGCTAGGCAAGCACTGTAATCTCTGAACCACCGCTCCAACCGTAGGAGTACGTTTTAATTAAGGAGTTTTTGTTGTTGTTTGCTTTTTTTTTTTTTAAGAGAGAAACAACTTTATTTAGTTTTTCACATAGCCTTAGTTGCTCCAACACTCAGTTGTGTACGTGGTGCTGGGGTTTGAACCCGGGTCCTCATGCTTGCCAGGCAAGCCCGAAACCGCTGAGCCACCGCTCCAGCCCGTTTGCTTTTGTTTTTGTGCTAGGGATTGAACTCAGGGCATTACAGATGCTAGGGCAAGCATTCTACCACTGAACTACACCTTCAGCCCCTACTTGGATGAGGTTCCCTCCTGCCCCCATAAGGGGGATTAAATCCAAGGGTGTTCTACCACTGAGCTACACCCCAGTCCTTTGGCTTTGTTATTTTGAGGTAGAGTCTAACTAAGTTGTCTAGAATGGTCTGGAACTTGTGATATTTCAGCCTCAACGATCTGAGTAGCTGGGATTACAGGTGTGTACCACCATGCCAGACTCCTGGTTGGATGAGTTTTGATAAATGTATATAGTATATTTCCATCACCCTAGAAAGTTCCTCATGCCTCTTTGTAATCAATTCCCTCCTATACACACATACTTCCAGACTGGCAACCACTCATCTCAAAGACATCTCAAAGAAACCATAGTAGGCACTCTTTTGTGTCTGGATTCTTTTGCTCATTACAATATTTTTGCAATTTGTCCATGTTATTGTATGACTCAGTAGTTCTTTCCTTTTGATTCCTGAATAAGATCCCATTGTATAAATAGACTACAGTTGACTTATTCATCCACTATTGGTGGACATTTGTGGGGTTTTTTCTTCTTATTTTGAGCTATTAAGAATAAAGCTGCTATAACCATTCATGTATTTCTCATTTCTCTTGATCAAGTGGTAATTGGGTGTGTTAAAACTTGAGAAGGAATCACCATGCTGCCTTCCAAAGTGGTTTACCAGTTTATACTCTGACAGAGCTGTTTTGAGGAGTCTGCATGGAAATGTCCCTCTTGCAATGTCTTGTTTCAAATTTGCAAAGGCCAAATGTTTTCTTTGTCAGGGAATAACTTCTCTCTGTGTTTGCCTCAGGGAATAGAGGTGGGCTGGGGTGCAGCCATCTCAGCAGCCCGCAGCCTGGACTGCTCCAAAAAGTGGCAGTAGCCCCAGGAACACAGTCCCTCCCTGTCCAAGACCTGCTGGGCTCAAAGTCTCCCTGTCTGCAGCTCACCCTGATCTATTTCCACTGCCTGGCTCTGTGGTATAGTATGAAATAACACCAGCCCAAGCTTCCAAGCATGTGCAATGATTTGAAGGCACTGTTCCAAGTGCAATTCTTGAGTCAATTCATGAAGTCTTCACATGGCTGTTTCACATATGTGACAAATGAGGCAGCTCACCTTCTCAAGATTGGATAACCAGGCATTACTGGGAAATTAGATTTGAACCCAGTTCTCCCTCCTTCCAAACTCGTCCTGCGTGGTGTATTGGTCAGAGTGTGGCCACTGCCGGTCCACCTTGGCTCACTTCTACCTTTTTTTTTTGTTCCTTTATTTTATTGTGGTGCTAGGGATCAAACCCAGGGCCTCACACATTCACACATGCCAGGCAAGCAGTTTACCAGTGGGCCACATTCCCAGCCCACATTTTAACTCATTTAATTTTCCTGGTAAGCCTCTGAGAGAAAGATCAAGTTCACGCCCATTTTTCAGGTGAGGTGACCACATGAGGCTCTGCAAAGCAGGGTAAGTGGCGCAGCTGGGTTTGGCATTCAGGAATTTTGGCTCCAGAGACAAAGCCATCAACGTGTGTTTTCCTGCCTCTTTACAATCCTCATTATTCACATTATTCAGCTCACTGCCCTCATTCTTTGTGTCTTTGGGGTTTTACACCACTCTGACGTTTGTGTCCCTGCTTTTGTTTTATATTCAAACTCTGAAAGAGTTGTGTACACACTCCCAGGATAGACTGACCTTGTGGGGCAGCCCCATGGGGCATTCACCTCTCACCAGTGCTGTAACTGTGACAGAGATCCTAATAGAGCAGGTGAGATCAGGTTGGTTGGTAAGGTTATCTCCAGAGTGACCAGACCCAAGTACTCTCCCAAGTACTCTTTTTCTTTCTTCTTCTCCTCTTCCTCTTCCTCCTCCTCCTCTTCCTCCTCCTTTCTCCTCCTCCTTCTTCTTCCTCCTCCTCCTCCTTCCTCCTCCTCTTCCTCCTCCTCTTCCTCCTCCTCCTCCTCCTTCCTTCTCTTCTTCCTCCTCCTCCTTCTCCTCCTCCTCCTTTCTCCTTCTCTTTCTCCTTCTCCTCCTCCATTTTTTTTTCTTTTTCTTTTCTTTTTTGGTGCCAGGGATTGAACCCAGAGGCCCTTAACCACTGAGCCACATCCCTGGCTCATTTATTTTTTTTTTATTTTGAGACAGAGTCTCACTAAGTTGCTTAGAGCCTTGCTCAGTTGCTGAGGCTAACTTTGAGCTTGGGATCCTCCTGTCTCAGCCTCCCAGGTTCCTGAGATTACAGGTATGTGCCACCATGCCCAGCTCTCCCAAGTACTTCTCTCCTGAGTAAGGGATGTAACCAGAAGACACTTTAAGGTCTTGAGGTCATCTCAAAAGGTCATTTCTTTCCTCGCATGAATTTTGAGTTCTTTCTGATAAGAAACTGTTAAATGCACTGTGCTTGGAATATATTAGGTACTTAATGGATTTTGGATGAATGATGAATGAAGAGGCTTAGATTCTCTTAATTTAGCTCTTTTTTGTCTAACACATAGAACATGGCTATTTAAATTAATTAAAATTAAATTATATTTAAAATTCATTTCCCCTGTTACATTGGCTAATGTAACACAATAAGGACACAATAAGCATATATGGCTGGTGGTTATCATACTGGTAAAGGCAAATATAGAACATTCCCATCCTTGCAGAAAGATCTGTTGGAGAGCACCAGATTAGATGATGGGTGGGGTGAGGGAAGGGAAAATGCTGCACTGAGAAAACAGTGTAGGCTGATGGCTTTAATTGGCTGTGGACACTTTTAAGAGCATTAAGATTAGCCAGGTGCAATAGTGCCTGCCTGTAACCCCAGTGACTTGGGAGACTGTGGATAGATAGCAAGTTTGAGGTCAGCCTTAGCAACTTAGAAAGACCCTCTCTGAAGGTAAAAAACACATACATTTTAAAAAGGGCTGAGCACTCTGGAAAGCAGTGTGGCAACTCCTCAAAAAATTAGGGTTGGGGCTGGAGCGGTGGCTTGGCGGTTACTTGCCTGGCAAGTGCGAGTATGCAAGTTCAAACCCCAGGACCACATACACAACAAAGTCTCACTGAATGAAGGCCACATGAAAAACTAAATAAAAATTGTTTCTCTCTTTCTTTCTCTCTCACTGTCCCCTCTTTCTTTCTTTTAAAAAAAATTAGGGTTGGATCCACCATACGATCCAGCTATTCCTCTTTTGGGTATCTTCCCAGAGGAGTTAGAATCAGCACACTACAGCAACACAGCAAAATCCATGTTCACAGCAGCTCAATTTACAATAGCTGAAGTATGGAACCAACCAGATGCTCCTCACTTGATGAATGGATCCAGAAGCTCTGGTATATATATACAATGGAGTTCTACTCAGCTATTAGAAACAATGATATTGCATCTATTGAAGGTAAATGGATGGCATTGGAAGAAATCATGCTGAGCGAAGTTAGGCAAACACAGAGAGTCAAGGGCCAAATGGTATCCCTCAATTGTGGAGGCTGAACCTAAACCCAAGCTCGGGAGTAAAGTAGACAAACTCATGTATTAGATACATAGAACAAAAATGCAAAATGTTATTATTTATGAGATACAGTTGCAAGATACTTCATAAGATATTTGAACAAGCTATGCTGCATACCTGTACAAAAATGTAAATATTTAATCCCATTGTCAAATATTTTGAAGAATAACAAGGGATGTTAGGAAGGGAGGGGAAGGGGAAATGTTGGAACTAAGATAAAGCAAGGTACATTCCAAGCACTTATAGGTGTCACTGTATATACAATAGCAATATATATATATATATATATATATATATATATATATAATGTTCTTTGTAGGTATAAGAATTATGTCACCATATTTGGGTTTTTTAGGAACAATAAAGGACCCAGAAGAAAGGCAAGGAATCAGGCGATAGGAGGAGGGAGGTAGAGGGATGTGTGTGTGGGGTGATATTGAACAAATTGTATTGCTGAATTGTGTGCATCTAGGAATATGTGACAAATAATCCCAACATTATGTAAAACTATAATGCACTAATAAAAAATAAATTAAAAAAAATAAAAAAGGCAAAGGATATAGCTCAGCGGTAGAAAACCACTGGGTTCAGTCCCAGTACTGCAAATTTAACTAACCAAGGTAAGATCATTTGCTAGATGTGGTGGTACATGGCTGTAGTCCCAACTACTTGGAAGACAGAGCAGTGTTGCAAGTTCAAGATCAGCGTGGGCAACTTAGTGAGACTCTGTTTAAAAAGAAAATAAATGGAGGCTGGAGTGGTGACTCAGCAATTACATCTCTTGCCTGGCAGTTGCGAGGACCCAGGTTTGAACCCCATCACCACATACACAACTAAGTGTCAGAAAAACAAAAGCCAGATTGAAAAAAAAGTAAAATTTATTCTCTTTCTCTCTCACTCTCAGTCTTTAAAAAAATGAAAAATAAAATAGATACATGAAAAGGGTTGGGGGGGTGTGTACAATGGTAGAGTGCTTACCTTGCATGTACAAAGTCCTTGGTTCGTTCCCCAGTACTGAAAAAAAACAGTTAAGATCAATCCCCTCTCGTTAAATTATGTCTCATTCAGGAGTCTAGAAACCACTTCCTAAGAAATATTTTTTTGAGAAAAGGAACATCTTTCTGGTCACAGCCACATTTCTATGAAAAGGAAGTCAGGAGGTTGAAGGGGGAACTAAGGCCACTAAATTCCCTGTCATTGGCTACACGGAACTAACCATTCCTGGGTGCTTTGCACCCATGATGTCATACTTTCCCCCCGGAAGTCCTGTAGGGCACAGAAGAGTGGTGAGAATAAGTTGTCAAAGGTCATAGACTTGTTAAACGACAGAGGCTAGTCTCCACATTCAGAACATCAGTGAAGGGGCTGGAGTGGTGGTTCAGCAGTATGGTACTTGCCTGGCATGCATGAAGACCTGGGTTTGATCCCCAGCACCACATACACAAGTGTTGGAACAACAAAAACTAGAGGAAAAACTAAATAAAATTGATTCTCTCTTTCTCATTCTCTCTCTCTCTCTTCCTCTCCCTCAAAAAAAAAAAAAAAAAAATCAGTGAACACCAGGTATGGTGAAACATACGATCCAAGCTATTCAGGAGATAGACAGGAGGATCACAATTTGAGGCCAGCCTGGGCAACTTAGTGAGACCCTGTCTCAAAATAAAATTTATTTATTTATTTTTGGTACCAGAGATTGAGCACAGGGATACTTAACCACTGAGTCACATCCCCAAGCCTTTTTTTTATAATTTCTTTGAGGCAGGGTCTTACTAAGTTGCTTAAGTCCTTACTAAGTGACTGAGGCTGGCTTTGAACTTGCAATCCTTTTGCCTCAGACCCCCCGCCTTGGGTTGCTGGGATTGCAGGTGTACACCAACATGCCTGGCTTCTCAAAATAAAAATTTTTTAAAAAGAACTAGGGCTTAGCTAGTGGAAGAGTACCTAGTATGTGCAAGGCCCTGAGTTCAATCCCCAGTATCAAAAACAGAAGCAAAAAGCCTCAGTAGGCTGACTGTTAAATGTGTTCCAGCTAGGAACTGTGGAAGGTGGAGAGAGGTAGAGGAGCCTTGAAGAGTTTATAACTTAGTTAAAATAAAGGACAAATGCATAACAACTATGTAACTACATATGATTATTGCTGTATGTATATCTAATAACATAATAACTGGTATTTGTTTGGTGTGTTAGAGCTTAACAAGAACTTTTCCTCCTATGAAGACCTAACAGGTGACCAAGATGAATGTCAATGAATGGAATGCTGAGACACAAAGCAAACATTCTGGGAATTCAGAGCAGGGTGAGATCACTGTGGAATGGGGTGAGAGGGAAAAGTCTGGTTGAAGTATAGAACCTGCAAGAATATTGGGTAGTCATACAAACCTAGACACAACTCTTGACCTACCTACTAAAAAAAAATACTCCATTGCTTGTAGTTTTTAGTTTTTTATTTTATTTTTCTTTTTAGAGAAGGACAGTGAGAGAGAGCGTGAGAGAGAATCAATTTTTTATTGAGTTCTTCCCATGGCCTTTGTTGCTCTAATACTCAGTTGTATACGTGGGTGCTGAGGTTTGAACCCGCATACCTGCGCATGCCGGGCAAGCACCATAACTGCCGAGCCATGCTCCAGCCCCCATTGCATGTAGTTTGTAATGAGATAATTGGAAAATCATTTTGTTTTCTAAGTTTCGGGTGTGTGTGTGTGAACAATATGTGTTCATGTGCACTTGAGACAGGGTTTCTCTATGCTGCTCAGGCTGAACTCAAGCTCAAGACTCTACTACCTCAGCCTCCAAAGTCACTGGGACTACCACTGTACACCACTACACCTGGCTTCCTTTTATTTCCTAGAAGGTAAAATGCTGACCAAGAGCCAGGCATGGTGGTGCATGCCTGTAATCCCAGCAACTTAGGAGGCTGAGGCAGAAGGATCAGAAGTTTGAGGCCAGCCTGAGCAACTTAGTGAAACTCTATCTCAAATTTAAAAAATAGAGCTAGAGATGTATGTAACTCAGAGGTACTATGTACCCCTGGGTTCAATTCCCAGTACCAAAAACAGCAACAGCAACAACAAAAACCAAACAAACAAAAAAAAACCTAAGAGTATTTTTTTTCCTCCAGTTTCTCACCCAAATACTTCAATGATTAACATGTTAACAAACAAAGAAACAACCTCCTATGTTTCACAGTGACTCTAGAAGCTTAAGTTGGGTACTCTAAATGTAAAATGGTTTGAGTTGCCTCTATTTAATGACACTGTGGTGAGCATGCAGTGGTGAATCTCAAGCACCTTACCTAACACTCAGGGTTATATAATGTTAGCTCTGCCCATAATTTCTGCACAGAACACATAAAAATCCAACCTTGTACTCTGACCAGGCTTGTCGAAGTTCGTACATAGCTGCAACCACTTCCCTGCCAGTAGTGATTTAGAAATGTTCTAAAGCTCTGTGCACTTTACTTCAGCTTCCTATAATTTTTCTAAAGTGTTTACTTTTCTTCTTCAGCATTTGGATTTCTTTGACTTCAAGCCACAGAAACACACTGTGGCTAGCTTTAAATGAAAAACAGAGTATTGGGCAGATGTTGGATAGCTTCTAGAATCAAAGGAAAGCTAGAATACCCGGCTCAGGAAACACAGGAACCAGGGTAGTCCCAGAGGATTTGGTAGCAAAATCAACAGTCTTGTCTTGACCACTTTGCTGAAATGAATTAGTGGCATTTACTTTTTTCCATCCTTTCCATTCCTATTCATAGTTCAAACCCCCAGCAGAGAGAGTCTGACTATCTTAGTTCAGGTAGGGACTAGAATAAGCTGACAGCTCTTTAGCACTGCACAAAGTTAATTCTCCAAAGAACCCAACAACTGTTATCAGAGAAGGAGAGTATGGCTGCAGGATGATCAAATCCCAGAGAATATTCACTGCATTACTGTTTTCTCTTCCTAACCTCTTTTTGTTCATTTGTCTAATATCTGTAATAGGGGTAACAAATAAATCTTCCAACATTATAAAAAAATACACAAAAATAAATTGAAACTCCCCCCGCCCAAAATGAATGGTTTAAGAAGTTTGGCTTTACCTACCTCTGACTGTTGAACATAAGGATTAAAGAAGATAATATATGTGGCTGGGTGTGGTGGTGCACACCTATAATCCCAGCAGCTCTGGAAGCTGAGGCAGAAGGATTGCAAGTTCAAAGCCAGCATCAGCAATTTAATAAGGCACTAAGCAACTTAGTGAGACCCTGTCTCAAAATAAAAAATGAAAAGGACTGGGGATTTGACTCAGTGGTTAAGTGCCCCTGGATTCAATCCCTGGTACCAAAAAGAAAAAAATAAAAAAGGTAAGGTATGCAAAATGTCTATTATTGTGCCTGGCAGGCAGCAAGGTTCATTAAATGCCAGTCCTATTCCCAGTCCTTCCATTCACCCAGTGGTCTGTTGGAAGCTGACTCAGACCAGTTCATGAGAGCAGATCATTTTTGTGAGCCAACTGATGCTGGGAGCTACAAGTGAACCTTGATGGGATTATTTATACCACAGAAATTGGAAATAACAGAGGTAGGTATCCTGACACTAGCACCCCAGGCAGTTGTAATATATTTTCTGGCCTCCATTCGCATTGCTCTTTTCCTTCTTTCACAAGATGTGCCAGTTAGGAATAGGCTCAGCTGTGAGGGACAGAAAAATGGAACAGTGACTTCTAGCTGTAAGTTCGTTTCTCTCTGACAGAAACAAAGTCCAGATCAAGGCATGCATCTCAGGGCTTGGATAGTGGCTCTACCTGGCTGCCTCGCCAGCGTCAATGACTGGTTGTTGCTTCATGATCTAATGTAGCTGCCCAAGCTCCACATTTCAGCCAGCAGGAAACAGAAGGATGAAGAAAGACATACCTCTTCCTCTATGGCTATTGATAGAGTAACTCATAATGCTTCTGCTCATTTGAAATGAGTTAGAATGAAGTCCTCAGCCATGTCTAGCTGCAAGGGAGGCTTGGAGATGCACTGGGCACCACAGGCAGCCATGTGCCCTGCATGAAAGTGGAAAGAGGGAGGGTGGATCTTGGGAGATGGCCGAGAAAGCTGGCAGCCCTCCCACAAATGGGCAAGAGTTAGGAACATGCAGGAGAAAGGGGAAACTGGTGTTGGTGTGATGGGAACAGCCGTGTTTATATCTGAAAGAGCTGACTGGAATAGAAAGTTAGAAATACTGACAAATGAGGTTAAATAAACAAGGTGGGAGGGTCCAGGAAAGCAAACAAAAGAATCTTTATCTCATGCCATGAGACACGGGAGGCATTGTACTTTTCAGTAGGGGAGCTCATGATCAGAGGTATTTAAGCAATTAGAATCTGAAACTTATGGAGCACATACTGGAGAAGGAGGGAAAACTGGGAACTGCAGGGGTGTTGGGATAGGAGATTGGTTTCACAATCCAGGTGGGAGGTGACTATGTGGGGCATTGGGAGTGAAAAGCATGAAGTAAATGAAAGGGATTTGCTAGGAAATGGATTAGGATTGATGGATGACTCATAGGGTGCTTCAGGTTGGGACACAGGACTCCCAACAGTAGGGTGAATGAGTAAAACTACCTGGGTGGGCTTTTAGATTGGGTTGCTAGAAACAGAGCCTGGGACAGGGGATTCTGTTCAAGGGGTTTATTGGGTGGAGGCTCTCAGGTGTAAGAGACCAAGAAGAATAGAAAATGAAAAAAGAAAAAGCTAAGCAACAAAGTGGGCTAGCTTCAGTGTGAGCCAGTGCGGAAGCTCAGAGCTTTGCACCACACTCCCACCAAGTCAGCACCCAGAGGCAGGGGCTGATATTCTGTGGCCTTGTCAGGTAGTCATTGGTTGAGGTCTGTCCACTGTGTGTGCAAGGGAGGATGGTCTGGCTCCTGTTTAGCCCGCAGCAATGCTGCTGGAGAGGGGGCAGCTGTGCATGGTTGTTATATGGCATTTCTAGCAGCTAGGGATTGACCACACAAATTAGGTAAAAGGATCTTGGTGCCAGCAGCAGCCAGTATGGTGGATCCACTTTGGGTGTGTTAGATGAGATGGTGGAGAAATAAGGCTGATTAGTGAGAAAATGGAGATACAAGATAGAAATCCACATGAAAGAACAGTATTAAATATGTGGATATGAGGGTGGGGCACGTTAGCACACAGGTGATAGTTTAAGCAACAAGGAATGAGCTCTTGGAAGGCTATGAATAGAGAGAAGGGAACAACCCTTTGGAAAGTAAATTGGTTACACCCTAGTGGGAAGGTGGGTGGAAGAAGAGGAATCAATGAAAAAGGTGAAGAAGAGATGGGTAGAAAAGCATGCTGGTGTGGTAACTGACCTTGCAATCGAACTGGAAGACAAGGGAAGACGTTGAAGGGCAATGATTTGAGGAAAAGAGCAATGTATTTGTTTTTTGTCAGTTCAGGGAATGTTGGTGGCCTTTGAAGGAATAATTTCATAGCAGGATAGGGTAGGATGCCAATGGTGAGGGCTAGCAATGCTTTCCACATTTCATGCCATTCCACTCTGACTAACACAAGTCCCCTAGGGCACTTTCTGCTGCAATTTACATGCTACTCATCCTGCCTTGACCTAAAGTTACCCTATATTCTGGTTGCCTAATGCTATCCAACAGATCACCCATGACTTAGTGGCATGAGACAGCCCTTTGTTATATGCACCAATCTTGTGTGTGAGGAGTTTGGTCAGAACAGTGTGGAGGCCTTGTCGTTGCCTTGTGGTGTCTCAGGCTGTAACTAAAAGCCTGAAAGCTGGGCGACTGGAATCATCTGCAGGCTCCTTCGCTCCCATGTCTGGCAGTGGGTGCTGCCTGCTGGCTTGACGGCCTCAGTTCTCCTCCCCATAATCTAGTTTCAGTTTCTCTTGCATGGTAGCTGGGTTGCTGAGAGAACTGTATTTTTTGCCCTCACAAACCTACTCCTGGGATTCTGGGGATGGAACTCAGGGACTCATGTGTGCTAGGCAAGTGCTCTGCCACAGAGCTACACCCCAATCCCTTGTATTCTTTTTACGACCTCACCTTTTTGTAATTTGCATAATTTTTCTCATACCCCAATTGCTAGAACAGTCACAGTCCCAACCAGAGGTTCTCTCTTATTGGAAGAGAATATATTCCATGGCCCCCAGTGAATGCCTAAAACTGGGAATAGTACCAAACCCTATCTATGCTGTTTTTTCCTATACGTATCTATGATTAAGTTTAATTTATAAATTAGGCACAGTAAGAGACTAATAACAAGAACCAGGATGAAACATAACGATTTCAATAATAGATTGTAATAAAAGTTCTGTGAACGTGATCTCTTTCAAAATAACTTCAATGCCATACGTATCCACATTGTGATAAAATGAGATGGTCCTTTGCCTATGTGATGAGATGAATTGGTGTGAATGATGCAAGTATTGTGACATAACATCAGGCTACTCTTGACCTTCTGACATACTGAGGATCATCTGCTATGGGGGATTCTGGATCATGGGGCCATGACGATGTTGAGTGGGTAGTGTATACAGCATGGATACCCTGAACAGAGTGATGATTCACATCCTGGGCAGGACCGAGCAGGATGGCACGAGATTTCATCATGTTGCTCAGAACAGCACACAATTTAAAGTGTGAATTGTTTACTTCTGGAATTTTCCATTTAATATTTTGGGGATAATTGAAATCGTGAGAAGCAAAACCATGGACAGGGAGGACTGCTATAGATAACTGTGGAAGGAAAGACTCTCTTGGTCTGTTATCTATTTCTTCATATATATTTGATCCTAAACTATCCTTACCATTTCAGTTAATGAAATTAAAACTTAGAGGGATAAGTTATCTGCCCCAGATAACTCAGCCAGCAAGAATTCAGCTGTGACATAAACCCCAGTCTCTAGGTTGATGGTGTTTTATTAAGAACTTGTTTCCTCCAAACAGCAGATAAAATTCCTGGGGGCTGGGATTTTTTTTTTCAACACTCCTGGTTCATCCGTCCCCACAGCAGCTCAGGGTCAACCACAGGGCTACAGCCAGAGGTTCTGTGTTGCTTACTGATGGTCCTGCATTTGATACAAATGGTGATTTAATGGGAAGATTGCATATGATTGATTTTTTTTTTTTTTAAAGAGAGAGGGACAGTGAGAGAGACAGAGAAAGAGAGAAACAACTTTATTTAGTTTTTCACATGGCCTTAGTTGCTCCAACACTTGGTTGTGTATGTGGTGCTGGGGTTTGAACCCGGGTCCTCGTGCTTGCCAGGCAAGCGCTGAAACCGCTGAGCCACCGCTCCAGCCCCCATATGATTGATTTTTAATCTCTTTTTTGATACTGGGGAGTGAACTCAGGGGTGCTTTACCACTGAGCTACATCCCCAACCCTTTTATTTTTTTATTTTGAGGCAGTGTCTCCTTAGGTTGCCAAGGCTGGCTTTGAACTTGTGATTTTTCTGTGTCAGGCTCCCAAGCCAAGTTGCTGGATTATAGACCTGCGCCACTGCACGCAGCTTCAGTTCTTCACAGGAGCTGGTGAGGAGTCCCATGAAGACACAGATCCTCAGGTTGAATTCATCCTCTAGGAGGAAATTGATCCTCATTTCATTTAATATCTGGGTGATGAGCAGGCAGTGCTCAGGTGGGGAGTGGGAGTTGAGCGGGAACTTCCCAGGAGTGCTCAGGTGATCCACACAGGGAGAGGGGAAAACCGGAAAGAGGGAAGTGGCCCAGGTGGTTCCTGTAGGTCCAGCTCAGAGTGCAGAGGGGAGTCAATTTCCACCCCCTCCTTAAGTCACATCCCAGGCCAAAACAAGCTTGCTAAGCTCAGGGGGAAATCCTGACAAAGGACAGCAACTGGAGTGGGTGGGAGGGAGCTTATCATCATCAGGAGTGGGTGGGGCAGATTTTAGAACTTGCATCAGGCCTCCAGTTTCCAAATCCTGCCTGTGTCCTGCTCCCCTGCTCCCCCTCTCCATCGTTGCCCATCTTTGACTTTATCGTTTTAGAAACATCCCCAATCTAAAAGTTTAATTTGGAGATTGCCGATCAGGAAGGGCCTCTCAAACCACAACTTCCACTTCTGTTTCAGGGGCAGGAAACATGGGGCTTTCTAACCCTTTAATGCCTGGAAAGTGCTAAGGAGGGCTACTGCCTCTTCCAGGATCACTCTCCCTCCCCTGTTGACCCACACCAGCCCTGCAGAGACTTCTTAGATGGCTTTATTTATTTAGCTTTCTATCTCTGGTTTCTCCCCATCCTCCCTTCTGTGAAAGATCTCTCCCCCCACAGAGTCCCTCTGAAAGTAGCTCATATCACCTCCATCTCCCTGTCCTCACCTTTGTGGATCTTGGTGGACCAGCCTCAACTGTGTCATGTGTGAGTCACTCTTGCTGTTGTTCCTGCCCCACCAATGTGCCCTCTTGCTCCCTTCCCCATGTAGGAATTACTCATGACTTATGCCACCAATCCCTCTGGAATGCACCCTCTCTTCTAGGACACCCTTTCTCCCCACATCCTTTATTATTTTGTTTAACTAACATTCTCCCACCGTGGCTAAAACAGTGCATGTTTGTTGTGGAAACTCTGTTTAAATGCAAAGCATATACAAAAAGAAAATAAAAAGGACCCATAATTCCACAACCCAAATAGAGCTTCCGTTGCCTTCCTGGTGGATCTCCTTGTAGTGTTTTTTTTTTTTTTTTTAAACCAGAGTTCCTTGGTTCAGGCCTTTATGTGTGCTTATTATTCCTCTACATAAAAATCTCTCCCTCACTGTTCCCTCCCTCGTTCTGTGAGTAAATCTACTCATCCTTATCATCAAAAAGGTCACTTTCTGAAAAAACTTTCCTCTACCTCTTAAGTAAGGTCTCCTATTACACTTACAGTACCCAGTACTTTTCTTATGATATTTGCTACAACTAGAAATAAACCATAATTTTTGTCCCAATTTCTAATGTCTATATTAGCTATCTGACTTAATGTAATGTCTGTGACTGGCCTTCTTGTCCGTTCTTTTGTTTATTTATTTGTTTGCTTGTGTGAGACCATGCCTCACTGTGTTGCCCAGGCTGGTCTGGTACTCCTGGGCTCAAGCAATCCTCCTGCCTCAGCCTCTTGAGTATTGGGACTACAGGCATGTGCCACTGTGCCTTGCATCTCTTTTATTTTTTTTTTAATTTCTTTTTTAAAGAGACAGGGACAGTGAGAGAGAGAAAGAGAGAATTATTTTTTTAATTTAAGTTTTCATGTGGTCTTCATTGCTCTGACACTTCATTGTGTACATGGTGCTGGGGTTCAAACTCATGTACTTGAGCATGCCAGACAGGCACTGTAACCACTGAGCCACTGCTCCTGCCCACATCTTCTTTATTCTAATGGACCAAGTGTCTACCACAGTACCCTGTGCATGGAAGACACAATACATCTCACCAATATGCCTACCTGAATCACCATATGCCTGTCCCCTCAGTGCGTTATTTATTTAGGTACTAGGGATTGAAGCCAGGGGTATTTGCTACTGAACTACATCCCCAGTCCTTTCTATTTCATTTTGAGACAGGGTCTTGCTAAATTGCCCAGGCTGGCCTGGAGCTTATGATTCTCTTGGTGTAGACTCCTGAGTGGCTGAGATTACAGGTGTTACCACCATGCTGGCATCTCTCCCTAACTTCTTTTTTCAAAGACAGAGAGAAAGGGTTAATTTTATTTTTTCATCTGGTTTTGCTTTTTCTCCACTTAGTTGTGCATGTGGTGCTGGGGTTTGAACCCAGATCCTTGCACATACCAGGCAATCGTTCTCCTGCAGAGCCACTTATCCAGCCCCTCTCCCTAACTTTTTTTTTTTTTAAGAGATAGGGACAGTGAGAGAGAAAAAGAGAGAATCAAATTTTATTTAGTTTTTCATGTGGCTTTCATTGCTCTGACACTTCGTTGTGTACGTGGTGCTTGGGTTTGATCCCACAGCCTTGCTCATGCCAGGCAAGTGCTGTAACTGCTGAGCTATCACTCCAGCCCCTCTTCCTACCTTTTTTTTTTTTTTTTTTTTTTTTTACGAGAGAAGGACAGTGAGAGAGAGAGAGAGAGAGAATCAATTTTTATTGAGTTTTTCACATGATTTTAGTTGCTCTGATACCTAGTTGTTTACGTGGGTTACTGGTGTTTGAACCCGTGTACCTGTGCATGCCGGGCAAGCACCTTACGTAACCACTAAGCCACCGCTCCAGTCCCTCTTCCTAACTTCTTAAAGAGCACCCTGTACTCTCAAATCCTTGGACCATTTACTCTCTGATGGTTTCATCCTGTCTGTCTCATTGCTTTAAGTACCATATGTATGCTGAAAAATATCCACCCCAAACCCCTTTCCTAGGGCATCTCCAAAGAGGTATCCAAGTGTTTACTCCATCTAACACATCACAAGCATCTCTAACTAATATATTAGAAATAAACTCCTAGTATTCTCCACCAGAGATAATCTACCTATCATCTCATGAATGCAACTGAATCCTTCCAACTGTGTAGGCTTTGGGGTCAACCTTAACTGCCCTCTTTTTCTGTATCCAATCTATCATAAAATAGTATGTGCTTTACCTTCAAAGTATTTAAAATTTGACCACACCTTATTATCTCTAAGGCTGCCACCTGGTCTAAGCCACCAACATTTTTCATCAGGATTGTTTCTTTCCTAACAGCAATTCTAGTCTACTTGCTCCTACCCTTGCTTCTCTGCTGGCTATTCTTAACGACCAAAGTGACATTGTTAAAAAAAAAAAAATCATAGCCGAAATGCTCTTGTTTTTCACTTAGTGTAAATGCTGAAGTCTGCAGTGAGATGTAAGACCCTGAATGTCCTTCCTCCTCCATTATCTCTCAGATCTCATCTCCTACCACACTGCCCCTGGCTCCCGCTGTTCTTCAGGCACCTCTTGGGCTTTTGCTGGTGCCTCCCATATCTGGGATGCTGTCCCTCTGGAAACTCATCTTCTTTAAGTTATTGCTCAAATGACAACTTCTCATTGAATTCTTACCTGATCATCCCATCTGAACCTGCAATCCTCACCTCCTCCCCACCATGGCACTCCCAAGTCTTTTCTTTCTCCGTTTTTTTCCAGCCCTGGGGAAGGAAGCCAGGGCCTTGCATATTTAAGAAAAGTGCTTTGCCACTGAGCTGCAGTGCAGCCCTTTAATTCATTTCATGGATCCCCCCTTGCCTCTTAGGCAATAAATTCAGCTTCCTCCTCTGTGCTGCCCCTCCATACCTTCTCCCTGTCTTTGTATTTTGGTTGTCACTTTCAAGTCTTGGGTTAAATGTCAATTTCTTTTCTTACTTTCTTTCTTTTTTAAAGAAAGAGGGACAGTGAGAGAGACAGAAAAAGAGAGAAAGAACTTTATTTAGTTTTTCACATGGCCTTAGTTACTCTAACACTTAGTTGTGTACGTGGTGCTGGGGTTTGAACCCGGGTCCTCGTGCTTGCCAGGCAAGCGCCAAAACCACAGAACCACCACTTCAGCCCCTAAATGTCAATTTCTAGGACAGTCTTACTGATGCCCATCCTATGTTAAGTCCGAATGTTCTTTATTCCTCTGTCAACCTGAATGCCCCTATGACCCCCGTTTGTTAGAGTCACTTCTTCATTCTTGTGTGTTTCTTCTCTGTCCTGAGCTCCACAGGACAGGCAGCATCTCTAGTTGGTTGCAGTATCTCCAGGGCTGGTTCGGTGCTGAGCACACAGTAAACAACCATTAAACGCTGGCTTGTTTTGGTATATTCTCAGGAAATTTCCTTTGATTTGAGTGGTCCCCAAATAGTTTCTCAGATATGTATTTGTTATCTAATTTGGATTGAAATTGCCCAAAAGAATACTATGTGTTCCTTTCTTTGAATGCCCTACAGTATGGGCTTTTTTTTTTCTACATTTATTAGAAGTATATTGCGATACAGGATACAGATGAGGGGGAAACATTGTCAAAACTGTAGCAATCAATGTGTATAAACTTTGATAACCAGGGGTAATGCTAACGCATAGATAAGCTACTATGGGTTTCATCTATTGCAGTTTCCCCCAGAAGAACTCATGTGTTAATTGGGTATCTAGTGTAGGAATAACATCGGCTTCTGGAA
>PVKS010016566.1:0-43708 GCA_004027875.1 Aplodontia rufa | reverse complement strand
TCCATGGCCTTCCTTTGCAGCAAGCCAACAGTTCCCATTTCAGGAGCTCGGAACCTCCTCATGACAGACCTTCTCCAGCCTGAGAGACTCAGGAGGGCTAAATAAGTGTTCTTAGCAATTAACCACAAACTCTGGAATTATCTTTACACCGCTAGCTCCAAGCCCTTGTCTAGAAGAAATACTGAGCCCAAAGCCATCTTAATTGCATCCTTTTCCATGGTGTGACTTGTGTCCTCTGGGAGGCGTTTGGGTTTTTCTCCTGCTACCTTGCTGTGTGTCCCTCCTCTGCAGCTTGCTGTCCTCGATCTGTGGCTGCTGCTCCAGTTCATGCTGATGTGAGAAATGTCCTTGTTTCTGTGGAGTTTATAGCTCTTATGGCAGGCACTGATGAAATTTTATCTGGCTATTTGAATTTTATGTGCAAACTTCTCCCTTAAGGAGCTTAGAAACCCTTTTCCTGGGGCTAGGTGAACACAGAGTTAAACTCAGAAACAGGCCTTTTTGTGACAGGCGGGGATGGTCTTTCGTCATTTCTAGGTGCATCATTAGAACCCAAATCCTTCTCACCACTTCTGGGAAGCCTCGTGGGCTTTAAAGTAGAAATTCTCAGTTGTTTTCTAGAACCCATTCTCCCTTTTCTTCCTTCCTAACAAAACCTGATTTTCATTAGATAATGAACCCTCACCCCCAATGTGGTCCAGTGACTCAAGGGATGTTCACTGAATCCTGTATTTCAGAGTGACCTTTGATTGGCCCAAGTCTCCTCCATTTCAGGGCATTACCTCTGGAACCAGGGCTTAGGAAAATTCATGCTTGATGGACCCCTGAACTATTGGTAAAGGGGTGGGAATGGGACTTAAGTTGGCCAAATAAGGCTGAAGAAAAGGATTTTTATTACACAGTTTGGAGTTTTTTTTTGTTTTGTTTTGTTTTTTTTGCCTCTTGCTCACTGGACACAAACAAGAAAAATGTAGCTTTAGATGCTTTTGACAGGCAAGCTGCAATCATGAAAAAAGCCAGACTCAAGACAAAGCCAACACTTGAAGTAGGACCAGGCTGAGAGAATTCCAGAGCAGTGGAGCCCCTGTCGCAATGTACCTGGTATTCCTGCTACTTGAGGTTATGCATTTCTCTATTGTTCACACCTCTAAGGGTCAAACGCATCTTAACTGACACAGGTCCTTGAGAAAATAGCAGTCTTGTGGCCTTGTCAGATGTGGGGAGCTCCTGAGGGAGGTTTGCATGGGGAAACCCAGGTTTGAAATGTTGAAATGTCGGCTGTGTTTGTATAGTGCAACTGAAATGTTTGCTTCTATTGATTAGTTTTTTGTAAAACTCAAAACAGAGATGCTCTCTGAGCCTCAAATGGCTCTTATATACTCACCCCATGCTGTATAGCAGATGTTTTATCCAAATAGTTCCTCATCTTGATGACAAAATAGGAATGGTCACATAGTGGGCTGGTCATGTCTTATCAGCGGTACATAGCCATAAAAAACCTTAAAAAAAACCCCAAAATCCATTGTTGATTTTGTGATACTGTCTAAATTACATTGGAAAAGAGAAACATTTAGTATATTTTTAGACTTGTGAACAAAAAAAGAAAAAAATGTGTTAGGCCTTTTCACTTTTAGATGAGAAGTATTTTCCTCCTAAAAATGTAAATATTCTTAGTAGTATGTTGCCTCTCTTGTGACTTGGAGAACTTGGTGAATGAGGGACTTTGTGCTGTCAAATGATTATTTCCAGAATTTCTAATCAAATAAATTATCACGAAGTGAATTATATATGGTCCAAACTCCTTTGATGTAAAATAAATTAATTCATGTCTTCATGGTAGATATGAAGGGTTTTCACCTTTTAGATATTCAGCCTCTTTTCTTTGGTGACAGCCTCATTTTTTGCCCTAAGATTGATTGTCTTAGATTTCTTGACTCCTAATTCTTTCAGCTGATGTAAATCTTCATCAGTGTTTCTGACCTGGATATAGGCTGATACGCTTTTTTGGGGGTTGGGGAGAGAAGTGACAATTCTTGAAAAGAATAAACTTTCCTAGTTTCAAGTAACCAAAGTATAACTTCTGTTTTCTTTGAACAGAAACTAGAAATCTGTAGTGTGTTGCGCGCGCGCGTGCGTGTGTACATGCATGAGCTTTTTATAAACCAGTAACAAACAGCTTAAGAGATGTGGTCACACGGAATGGACTGCACATCCTTTTCTTGAGTGAGAGATAATAAATCATTCTTCTCAGGTGGAATCTTTTATTTATGCTTTGGGATTCCATTTTATCGAGAAAGCTTTGGTTTTCCTTTTCGGCTTTGTCTAAGCTGTGCTTTAGCAAGTAATTCAAATCAAGCTGACATTTATTAGTGAGGACATGGCCCACGCCGATCTTGCACTCATGGTCTCGATGATGCCAGAGCAGCTTTGCCGGGGACTTTTCTGCTTGTGACTGTATGGGCGTGATGGCTCTGGTGTGCGTTTGCAGACGTACTGTTCACAAGTCAGTGGAATGAACTCACTCTCCACCGCCATGCCTTAATGATCAGCAATCAAGAGCTTTTATATTGTCATTAAAAGAGTGATAACTTAAAATCTGGGCAATGAGGTACGGTAATCACACTCAGGAATACAAGAGTTGAGTAATGGGTCGTATGCTGGAATGTCCCTGTGTTTCAAGACACCTTCACACTCATCATTTTCTCCCATCATCCTGGGAGTGAGCAGAGCACATGCCGTTGTCCCATTTTATAGCTGAAAAAAGCTACTCAAGGAAGCAGTGATTCTCAACCCCCACCCTCCAAGGTCACTGAGTTAGAAAGTGCTCTGTCCTAGGGTTCACACTCAGGTTTTGAGTTCCACTCTTTCTGCTCCCCAGGAGAAGCAGTTTGAAACAACAGTTTAAGGTCATGTCCAAACTATTGACTCTGTTGCTCTTGACATTGACTTTTAAGGCTAGCCTGCAGAGATGCAGAGTGAGTTGCTCTGATTGAACACTGTGTATGTGGGTCCCTTGGCAGGCATGACTGCTCCATCACTTCTGAATTGGTAACCCTTCTGAGGACAAGGGTGCAGGTAGTTCTAGAAAGACATGGCCTCACATTTCTTTCTTTCTTAGAGGCTCAGAAATTCATATTTTCTAAGTGTGGACCCTCTTCAGGTTCAGATGTTGACAGGACCCTTCGGTGTTACTAATTCCCCCATGGAAGTCTTAAAAAATTTCAAGGCTCTTTCCACATCTAAGAGATATGATTTTGTCCCGACAGCTACATCGCCCATTATACTCTCTTGTGACTTCGAGAACTCATTCAGCTAACGTTTTGTTGAGCATCTACTGTGTGTTGGTAGGCTCAGCCCTCCCTTTGGTGATCTCACCATGTTTTCTGGCTTACAGGGACTGTATCTGGGAGCAGTCAATTTTGCACAGATAATTGATAGACTAAAGAGAACGAACCATTGTTTTTCTACCTGAGTTACTCTGCCGTTATGGGGCATTCCGTTGAGTGAATGTTGGACACAGGTGGTTCCTTTTAAACCTGAATCAATTTGTTCCAGAAGTTGTGCTATTAACATTGGAAATCTGTAAAGAGGAATGCTAAAAATAAAGGTTGTTTCTTCAAATTGGGGAAAGAGAATCTTTTGGTCCTTGGCACTATCTTTTTAAACTCTGAAGAGCATCCCCCTGGTGGTGAATTCCTCACTCTTCTCAGCCACTGATCATTCATTCCATGCCGCCACCCTCTTTCCTTCCTTGTACCTTAGATCTCTTCCAGGGCTGCACAGCTTGCCACCCTTCCTATTTTCCTCTGCCTGCTTGGTGTCCCTGGCCCTCATCTCAGTAGCTCTGATTGTACTCTCTGTGATTCCCATAACCATGGCTCAGCTCCAGGGAAACAACAGTTAAAATTTATTAGGACATTGTGTCCTTTAGGTTTATGCGTTTGGTAATCAGCCCAGCATTGCACAGCTAGAAAGTGTAAGATTTGAACTTGTGCCATCCTCTTTCCAGTTTCCCACATGGACTCCCCTCACTTCCCACTGCCTGAGCCCATTTATAAGAAATATCTCATGGTCTGCCTTGCACCTCTGGGGGCCAGCCTGAGGTGTGCTGTGCCCATTCACAAAGTCAGAAGACTGGATCCAGGCAGGGTGTTACCTAACCCAATTCCCTCTTCTAACAGACAGGGAAACTGAGCTGGGGAGCCATTATAAGGCTGGTAAAGTAAGGCAGTGGGATGGAGAGAATACACAGGGATTTCATGGTAACCTAGGGCTCAAGTCCAAACTGGTAAGTGACCAGGTCACTTAATCTCTTTGAGCATCAGTTTCATTTGCTACAACACAAAGATCAACACACCTACAAAATTATGTGTATAGTGCCTGCCTGGGGTAGGCATGATGACTGTTACCATCATGACAACTTACCCATTAACCAGTGCCTTGCCTGGACACCAGGAGGGGCCCCACTAGCTGGAGGACAGCAGGTCAGACTATGCCAGACTGTGGGGTGGGGAGCAGCTCCTGTGCTCCTTTCTAAATGATCTGGTCCACCCTAATGGCTCACTGGGTTAGGGCAGTCCAGCTGCTGATCCCAGCTCTCTGCAGCATCAAAGAACCCCAAATTGAAACATCATTATGAACTTTGAGAGTCCATAGGCTCTTTCATATGCAGAAACTAGAGAGAAATTGGGAAAAATGGGGTTGGCAAGATTCCCCCAAAATAAAAGGGAGATAAGTGGAGTGGAGGAAAGGAATCAAAAGGAAGGACAGAAAAGGGAGGAACTGCAGAATGAAATTGACCCAGTTATACTCTGCGCATGTATGAATACCACAGTGATTCCACCTTTATGTATATCTATAAAGCACCAATTAAAAACTAAACAAATGGGGGCTGGAGCGGTGGCTTGGCGGTTACGGCGCTTGCCTGGCATGCGCGCGTACGCAAGTTCAAACCCCAGCACCCACGTACACAACCAAGTGTCTGAGTAATGAAGGTTACTTGAAAAAACTAAATAAAAAAATTGCTTCTCTGTTTCTCTCTCTCTCTCTCACTGTCCCCTCTTTCTAAAAAAAGAAAAGAAAAAAAAAAAAACTAAACAAATAACTAGGAGGAAGACCAGTAAAGGAAGGGGAGCAGAGAGGAAGGAAGAGCAGGAAAGCAGACGTACTGGGATTGAAATGGAGCAAAGTATATTACATGTTTATATGAATATGTCAGAATGAACCCCACTATTATGTGTTACTATAATGCACCAATAAAAACATTTGAAAAACAAAACAAACAAACAAAAAGAGTCCCCAGGAAGCCAATACCCTGGCTGGCAGCTCCAGGACAGGTGCCTGCAGCTTGCCTGGAAACCCCTGCGTCTGCCCAGGGAGCACAGGCCTACCTGAAGCCAATGCTGACGACCCTGGCTCAGGAAGCTCACGCAGGCGCACTGAGGCTCACCAGACCCACAGCCGCACTGGGAGGAGTTCTGGGAAATGTGTTTCCAGGCTCCTTCCTGCAATGTGGAGACCATGAACAGGAGGTGGTGGAGCTGGTGCTGAGTTATCAGTTGACAAACAAGGACACAATTGGATTTGTTTTTTAAGCATATTTTCAGTCTTCAGGGCATGAAACTACTGTGACATCCCAGAATGCAGGAAACCAAGTCTCTATAAGGGTAGCAAATATGATGATCACGAATAAGAATGTGTTCATTGGAATTTAGTTTTCTTTATCCTGTTTAAAAACTGCTCTTTTAGCAAAAAAAAAAAAAATAAAATAAAATAAATAAATAAAGGAAATGAAAAGGGAGAGGGAAACCAATAGTGGCCTCACTTTTATCTCACTTGTTGCTCTGTACCCAAAGCAAACAACTTCTTGCCAGGGAACGTAATTCTTTTTGTTCACACCAGTCATTCCAGAAACTCACTGAGTACCACGTCGGATACGAGTTTCAAATGTTGGCTAAGAGTGAGCCGTCTTCTCACATGAAGAGGGAGACTCCTTAATGTCTGATGGAGAGAGAGTGCTTCTAGAGGATGAAGAAAAATATCTTTTTTTTTTTTTAAAGTAAAGAGGTATGATCAGAGAAATTGAAAAAAGATAAATTCTTGGAGAGCATTGTATCCTATTTCTTACTTCTGACCATTCTTTATTTCTTGCTCTCATTTTATCACTTAGAAAAAAAACTCTAGTGGTCTCTCTTCTACTTACCCTGATTATGCCGCTTGCTCTTCCTTTGGTTTTTCAGGCAGACTTGGTTATAGCTGATGACAGTGACCTGCCTCCCACCCGCAGGAATACTGGTTATACGAATATAAATCATTTGTGCATAACATGATTAGCCAAATGATTAGGCCAGTAGGTTTTGGAATGTCTTCTCTGGCACCTCTCCTCCACCCACATACATCATGACTGGATTTCAAATTTAGATAATGCACAGGAAGAGATAAGAACCATTTCTTTTTCCAGCATCCCCTCCTCCCATCAAAACTCACCATCCTGCCCAATGAAATTAGATAATTAGGATTTTTTTTTCTTTAGAAAATTTGCAAGATAAGGCCCAAGAGGCAAAGTACACCAGATGTGTAGAACGCGTGACCGCTGGGTCCCTTTGGCCACACATGCTGAAGTCATGAAGTAGGGGAATCTGACTCAGGAGTCACCATCCAGCGTGGGAGCTGACGAAGCACCAACTGCTCCGGGACAACTGGTAACCCAGCCAGTCCCCAAGCACAGGCCTGGGCTGAGAGTGTTCTTGGGCAGGGGTCAGTCGGAGGATTGGAGAGTTGGGTGACTTCTGGCATGTTCTGGGAATTCTGAAAGACCAGGGTTCAGCTGAACTGCGGGCTGGGTATCTCTGGAGTGGCGGGGGAAGGCCTGCCGATGCTGTGGATTCTTGCTGAGTGCCTGGTGTCCATCCTGGGTGAATGGTAGAACCCCTGACGCATAGGCCTAAGAGGAATGAGAGACTGTCCAACAGGATAAAGTGAGAGAAAGTGAAGAGGCACATTCCTCCATGCATTTTCTGTTACGGCGACATTTTTATTAACACTGCAATGTGAGCCAGCCATCACTTTCTATAAAAATGAACAAAGACACAACAGAGAACAGGTTTTAAATATGGCCTTTGGGCTCAGCTTGTTCCTCACTGAGCCCAGTCACGATCAGTTCCTGCTCTGTCAGTTCCAGGTTTAAGAGTAGTACATTTACACCAGATTTGTTTGTTTATTTAATAGATTCAGAAGACTCGACTCTGCTCATTTACTCCAGCCTTGATACAACTCAGCAAAGCAAACGGGATCTTTCTTGGCCCTGTTCATCAGCTCTGAAAACCATTCCAGGGCAGCCTGCATCCCCTAGAGACAGGAGCACCCTCTTGGATGCCCATTGAAAGAATCCCTAGACATAGAGTCTTACAATCAATATTGTCCCAGAAGCCTGGTTCTTAAATGAGTTTGGTCACAATCACCTTGGAAGGCTGTTATAAATGCAGATTCTAGGTCACCAGTCCTAAAGGCCTGTGTGGAACTCCCACTGTATTTTTAGCAAGTTTCCGAGTGAGTCAGATAGTTGGTGACAATGGCCGACCTGGGCCTGCCTGGGACAGCTGCATGGGAAGGCCTTTCTGCAGTGAGCCTCTCTATCCCTTCCTCCTCTGGTTCCCCAACCCAGCAGGTGCAGACATTTGTTAACAGAAGTTCTTGCTATATGTCAGAGCATTTTACAACTAGCTTTCTGCAGAACAGTAAAAAACAAAAGAGTTCAACTTAAACATAGCCAAATAATTTTACCAGAGCAGTAAAGTCATTTCCTCTCTGAGTTCTGCTCTGGGGCAGATCTGATGAGCTCTGTTCACTCTGGATCCTTTGGCAGTTTTACCCGGGGCCCACCTTTTGCAAGATCCATCCTGCAAGAGGCCTGGACCACGAGGTGGGCTCTCCCTGCCTATTTCAGACCTGTGTCCCCAGGGGTGAGTGGGGACTGGCCGAGGCCTCGAGTCAGCTGGGTGGCAGAGCCTTGTGTTCGGCTGGCCCTGTTCCGCCTGGTGGCCTTCTGAGCTCCGCAACATGGGTGGTCTGCGTGCTGGCAGAGTGCAAGGCTGCGGGAGTTCACAGCCCCCTCTGGGGGACATGACGAATGGCCTCACTGACAAAACGTGGTCTGCTTTCCATCTCTGAGCCATGAACGGTTTCGTTTTCAAAGCACGAAAACAAACCACGGGAACCAGACACAACACACGCAGGCCACAAACTATACAGCCATTTTCTTGTCTCAAATAAGGGACCTGCAAAAGTAAAAGAAAAACGGCTTTGTTCGAATTCTTTGATGAAAAGCAAATACTCAGAACTCAACAGGAGGTTGTAAGGGGACCTCCTTCGCCTTCCTGCTGCTCCTTCCCCTACCCTGGGGAAGACTCTGTCCTTTCTGCTGGGCCGACCTATCTGATAGTGGTCTTTTCCAGGGGCTTTTGAACTGTGTGCCCTGCCCTGGTGATGCCCAGAGGTCAGCGGGGAGGTGAGTGGGGCAGGGACAAGTGGGCGATGGAGTAGGTGGGTGCTGTCAGCCCCCTGCACCTGCCAGCCCTGTTTCTATCAGACTCATTTCGTATAGTTTCACTGAAATCTCTTTTGAAGAAAAGATTTTGACAGCTAAAGAACATTTTAAATATTCTAGTCTACCCTGATCCCACCCGCATTTTAATGGGTGGCTCCAGTGAAGGAAGAAGAGGACAGAAGAGCCATCTAATGAGAAGTGCGTTCATTTCTGTGCCTCCCCACCTCTGATGTTGTCCACCACTTCCCTCTTTCACTCTGCTCCTTCCTTTAGGGGCATGCATGATAATTTTAGGCTGACTTATCAAGAGTGGGAAAGTACTAGCAAAGAATCCCGTCTCTATGTATGTATGTATGTATGTATGTGTGTATGTATGTGTGTATGTATGTATGTATTATCTCTATGTGTTGCCCATACAGCAAGTGAGTTGCCCACCTCTACCTCCCCCACTTGGCAGATAGGTCTCCTGGGATGCCAGGGTCCTGTGTGCCACACTACCTCATGGACATGCACTCTATCCTTTCTGTGTTCTCACAGCAACATAGGAAATAGTGCAGATAATTTGGGGTGGCTGCCTGATTTATAATGGCTCACCTTGCTATGCTCCCCAAGTGAGTGCTCCTCATTGGCCGTGTGTATTTTAAGTGGCTTCATGCCCCTAGCCATAGTTAATTGAGCCAAGCTGGGCCAGTGGACCTTTTCCCTTAGTGATGGTTAAGAGCATGGACTCAGGCTAAGACAGGCAAAGTGCTAAGAAGCAATGGTTTGTGGCAGGGAGGACACCCTGAACAAAGGTAGGAGGACGTAAATGAATATAGAGACCATGGAGGGAGCACCTGGAAAGCAGGAGTGGCCCTGTGGCATCAGGCTAAGTTACTTTGCAATATTCTTTCAGGCTTTTGACAGTCATTAGAAGTGACTCAATCAGGGAATGAAGTGATCAAATCCAGAATTTATAATGTTAAGTCTGGTGGCCCCACAAAGACAGATGAACTATGGAGAGATGGCTTAGAAGGATTTTCCCTAAAAATGCCTCATTTGTTTACATCAGAAAAACATTTAAGGAATGAGCACTCCTGTGTTCAAGGAGAGGGGGGTAAGTTCTTAAACTGTAGACTTCACAATGCAGATCCCACAGGACCTGGTGAATGTTTTGATGCAGAGGTGAGGAAGGTGCAGGAGTCCAGCATTACTTAGTACACGAAGGGGCTGAGACGGTCATTGTTCCAAAGGAGACTCCTCAGGAGAGGAGCTTTGGCATAATGGTGGAGTGCGGTGGGGGTGTATGTGGAAATGAGCTTTCTTCTTAAGGAATGGGGTAATTTGAACATCTTGAAGGACTTTCACTTAGCTGACTCACATCATCTACAAAACTACTGTTTAAGCAAACAAGTAAATGACATGTGACATGAAACACTCACAGAGTGCTAAAAGGGGGTCCTCAAAGAAACACGTTATTAGAAAGGAGAGCAACTGTACAAATAAATGTTCAGTTCGGTGAAAAAAAAAAGGAGAGCAACCCTAAAACACTGTGGAATCTCTTTCAGGAGAGTGTTGCCCCTTGATGAACCGGGGGCAGGGCCTGGAATCGTCACCTACAGTGAGGGGGACCTTCTTTAGGGAACATAGGTAAGCCTTATGTCCACTGAAAATTGCAGGCCTGTCTTCTTTTTGGGAAAGATGCTCATTTTCTGCCAATTCTGTTCCCTACACCTATTTCTTCAGAAGTTCCCTAAGATCTGTCTTCCAAACTTCTGAAATGAGTACACACACACTCTCTCTCTCTCTCTCTCTCTCTCTCTCACATACACATACACACACACACACACACACACACGCATTGAAGTATGAAAAACTCTGTGAGCCATTAGGATGGTCTTTTGCATCACCTATCCCCTGTAAAATGACAGAAAGATGTGGATGTGAAAAACTGTAGAAAGAGCAGGGCCTTTGGTGCCACACAAGCCTGGTATCAAACTCTGTATCCATATATGCTCCATGTGATCCTGGGCAAGGCGCTGAATTTCTCTGATCCCCAGTTTCTTGAAAACATCACACAACTATTAAAATGTTGAAAGGGATATATAGTATTTGATAAATAAATAAATATAAATAGATAGATTGTATTTACCAAATGCTATGTATACACTTGATAAGTATATATATATTTGATAAATACTATAATGAAATCAATACTATGTGACTAAAAGCTACGAAGGTTCCCTGCTTCATTGTTCATTATAACAAATAATGGTCCCAGCATATCCTCCAACAGGTGAAATTCTCTAGAAACAAAACTTTAGCAAATATCAGTGTGGAATTTATTCATGTTTTATTTAATTACTTGGAGCATTTAATGAAAGAATGAATTATTAAATGAGGACATTGATTGTTCCCTGTGTATGGCAAGAAGATCTCCTGTGTACGCTTAAAATAGCTCCATAAAATGTAGAGCGGGCCATAGTAAATTAAAGAAAGGAAGGAAGATGGAACAAGAATTGAAAATACAATTAGCCTCTGAAGTCTGCGTAGGATGACAGCCATACCCCAGTGACCCCCACACCCAGGACTTGCAGCTGTCTAGACCAGTGGTGAGTGCAGACCCAGGAGAGAGTTAAGTGCTGCTGCAAAGAGTTGAAGGTGTGTGAGTTCTTGGTTCATGAGGTGCCACTCTAGACCCCACTGCCCTGCTCCACCCCTCGCTGAAGGCTTGCTCTTTGGTCCCTTGCTGGGTTTGTCCAGTGGAAACTCTGAAGGATAAGAAAGGGAGGGGGAAGAAAAGGTTCGAGGTATTGGTCTCCCTGGTCCTCTCAGCTGAGGTCACTGCTGTTCTCCTGTGGGGTCTCCCTCCATGCCACACTCCTTCCTGTTCTAGAAACCACTCATTCCCCATATCCTTTTAGACCAAGAGTAGAAATGGGTTCCTTGATTTTTAGACCCTTGACTTGGGTACAGCCCCAATCTTTGTGTGGTCACTCTTACCTCACTTTGCAAATAATCCTTTGGTTAAACCTCCTAGAGTCCTGCTAATTTGAGCATGCCATCTATTTCCTGCTGGGACATTGATGGGGACGGTCAGTACTGACACGAGGCGAATCTCCCTAGTATCAAAGTCTGAGAAAACTGGAAGAAAGGAGATCAAAGGAGAAAACAGAAACTCAGAGAGATGATGACCCTGAGGGAAATGAAGAGTGTTGGGGAAGGACAGAGAGGAGAGAAGGCGGGGTTCAAATTTGGAGCCACCAACTGAGTGGTTGAGCCATGGATGGGAGGAAAGGGATAAAGCACCAAACTTGGCAGACTGGGCCTATTGGTCACCTGGAACTCACAGCCCTTGAGAACACCCCAAGTGTCAAGGTAAAGGCACTTGAGCTGGTCCACAAGAGGGGCTGGAGCATGTAGGGCAAGGATACGTGGAGCCCTGTGGATTCCAGGGGCCTCTGAGTGCTAATCAGCACTGAGATGCCATTGTGGTGTTGATGGTGTCTGGGAGGTAAAGCAACACTATATGCCACATATTCCAAAAGAGAAAGCAACATTTATTGAGGCCCCACCCCTTGTCATAGCCGCCTGAAAGGAGAGTCGTGTACTCCCCATTTTGGGTGGGGTTGGGGTGTTCACTGAAATTAAGTAACTTGCCTGACGCTACGTAGCCAAGGTGTTTGGGAAGTAGGAGCTGAGCGCAGCTTTTCTGATTTCATTGAGCAACTATACCATCTTAAAAATGAAGAAACCTCCTCCAGAATAGTCCATGAACATTTCCGGTAGTTGAAACATCATTATACTCTTTCACTCTGCCGGTTTTTCTGGGGGCAAAACCTGGTAAAGAGTGTGTTGTATGGAAGGTGCACAATTTATCAGGAGTCTCTCTGAAATACCCAAGTGCCTCTCTCTTAGAGGGCTTGATCTGTGTCATTTGATAGAATACCAAGGCAGAGTGATATGGAAGTTTAAATGGAGAGGGCAGTGGTGGGAGAGGGAGAGATGGGCCCTTCCGCCTCCTCTGCACCATACCCTGTGCTCCCAGTTGATGGCCAGCTCTGTTGGTATCAATCAGTGTCATGCTAGGAAGTGTTCTGTGGGCCTAGCAGTTGGAAGTCCCTACTGTGGGAAAAGAGGAGATGAAAAGGGTGAGTTTTTCAAGGGAAAGAGACATGAGAACAATCAGCCTCGCCCTTCTAACCAAGTGTTTATTCAGTGCAGTCCAACATTTATTGAGAACATAAACAGCACTGTCTGCACCAGGGCTGGGGCTATCATTTCCCTGTGTGACTTTGGCTAGTTAATCAGCTCTTCTTTTTTTTTTCCCAAATGAATAAAATGGGGCTAACATGATTACTCTTACATGGTTACTTTGAATGTCAAATTACATTCATGCAAAACTTAGTGCCTGAAATGCAGTGGGTCAGAGTAAATGGTCATCACTGTCATTATCATCAAAGACGTCACAGCTGGTTTGAAGGATGTGTGAGTAAGAGCTGATATTTAGAAAAATGTGTTCATTCTGTACACACAGAATGAGGAGTACAAGAAAGCTGGCCTGGGTCCATACCTCTCACTGTTGGGATAAGCCACTGAATGTCCCTGAGCTTCAATTTTGGCACAATAAATGGGGCTAATAACATGTCAACTTTCCAGCATACTGTGTCAATGAAGCAGAGGAAACGAAGCCTAGTACCTCAGAACGTGGAGTTATAAGGTAGCAGGAGTGCTACTAATGTGTACCACCAGTCAGCTTTTTCGCCACCTTAAATTGCCATCTCAACCCTATGTGTTCCAGAACCAATATTTTAAAGATCCCTTTCCATTTCCAAAAGCAATTTCTTCACTCATTTTCCCCTGGAATGTCCCCACTTGGAAGAAATAGACTTCCATGTGTTAGCCAGAGAAGGTGTGGAAGCTGGGATTGGGGAGCAATAATAGCATAGTGTGCCGTGCACACGTGTAGATATGTTACGTTCCGGAGAATCGAGGCTGAGAACTCTCAGCCCTGAGTGCTGGGGAAGGGAGGGCTCATTGTGAAACTCTGACATGGGATTGTCACTAAGGATATACTGATAAGTCCTTACTTGGAAATGCTTTCATTTGGGAAGGTTTTTATTTTAATAATTTCTCTTTAAACAACGATAAAAAAAAACCCAAGTCAATATCAAGTCCAGTTGATTCAATAGCAGTTTAACGAGTGACCGTTACATGGAAATCCACAGATTTGAAAACCTCACCTCTTTAAGGCTTACTTAAAATGCCAGTGTTTGGGGGCTGGAGTGATGGCTCAGCAGTTACGGTGCTTGCCTGACATGGGCAAGTACCCGGGTTCGAACCCCTGCACTATGTATAAAACAAAGTTTTGGAGCAACGAAGACCACATGAAAAACTAAGTACAAAATTGGTTCTCTCCCTCTCTCTCTCTAACTGTCTCTCTCTCTTTAAAAAAAAAATAAATGCCAGCGTTTTGAATTGGGGAAGTAGCTCAGTGGTAGAATACAGACCTAGCTTGTATAAAGCTCTGAATTTCATTCCCTGGCATCATGAGCAAGGAAAAGACAAAAAACAAAAATGAACTCCCACCCCCCCCAAAAAAAAAAAGAGAAAAGAAAGAAAAACAAATCTATTTCTCCTAGGTTCTTGTAGGTTTAATAAAACAAAGCATGACCAGGTTTTCATCTACCCTGGGAGGAGTTAGCCTCAGAATGTCTCTTAGGAGCAGCTGTGCATGCCAGTGGGGAGGCCCCCTGTTCCTCTGATTTTATTCTCCTAAATTTCATTTTCAACAAAGAGGAAATGGATCAGAGGAGTCTCCAGGCAAGGAGCGTAGATAGGAAAGGCCGTCGCACAGACTCTCAGAAGGCTCTGGAGGCAGATGCAAGGGTGAAGACATGGTGGGTGAAGCGAGCTGACTGGACTGGAGGATGAGGCAGCTGTGTGATGGCCTGGAGTGGACCAATTCCTAAATATATCTGATGTCCTTTTAAAGAACTTTACTGACTGGGCAGGGTGGTGCACGTCTGTAATCCCAGCAGCTCGGGAGGCTGAGGCAGGAGGGTTGCAAGTTCAAAGTCAACCTCAGCAATTTAGCAAGGCCCTCAGCTGCAACAACAACAACAACAACAAAAACAACAGTAACAATAACAACAGCAACAAAAGGGCTGGGATGTACGTGGCTCTGTGGTTTAGCATCTCTGGGTTAAATTCTTGGTATCAAAAATAAATAAGTAACAAATGTTACCACCTATAAGAGTCTGCGAAGCAGGCAGTTGAGGGAACCGCAGTGTGGAGTGCATTAAGAGGACACTGACCGTCCCGTACATGCCCTAGCTGGCCACCTAAGTGCCTTCTGGTGCGGGAGACTAGTGTCAGCACGGGGTGGCAATGGGGTAGATTCAGTCAGAAAGGGATTCCCCAACCAAGCTGCTTCATAAGATGGTGATGAAGAAAAATATTTAAATAGACCCTCCTCTGCAAGTAGTTAAGAAACTCAGAACAGAGCCAGGGTAAGTTGGTGTGTGTTGGCCAAATGTGAAGATGGAAAGAAAGAATGATTGTAAAACACCTACCCACCCTCTCAGTGACCATGACTTGGCTGTGGAAAAAGGCCAGCCTACAAAAAACCCAGAGATTTTTTTGAGAAACCAATGCTCTACGGAGATAGCTTTCAGATTATATATATATATATATATATATATATATATATATATATATATATCTTACTAATCCCTGCTTTGCAAAAAAAATCAGCGAGTGTGTGTAACACCAGCAAACCCTGAGCTCTCAATAAATCAGAAAACAATGGAGGCATTGTCTTAACTCACAAAATAGTCCTTCGCTCCCACAGTGCAGAACTCTCTAATCTGTGCAGCCAAAACTTAGCCCAATCTTATCAAACTAAATTGATTTATGAGAGGAAAAACCTTAAAAAGGAAGCAGTAAAATAATGATATTAATTCTAATAATGCATTGACTAGTGCTCTCATAAATCACCCTCTCTATTCAGATTGATTTCATAAATGTAAAAGCTCCAGGAATAAGCCCATCTCCAGCAGCCCAGACAGCTACCAGGGCCTCCTCTTGCAGATAGAACTCAGGAAAAGGGTGGGGGGTCCGCTGAAAGTTCAGAGGAACTTTGCCTGAGAAAGGCCTGTGGGATCAGCCCCAGAGGTACCGACGTAATTGGCCACACACACAAATGTTGCCGCATCTGAACATTTTTGGCGACTCATGAAAGCTCCTTTCCTAGAGGCCACTTGAGTGTCCAAATAAAAGGGGATTTTTGTTAGTGAAAACTGGAAAGAATAACCCATCCAGGATCAGGCTAATAGCGCCTGGCTTGTTAAAATGTAGCACTGGGTTGGCCTGCTTTGGAAACGTTACTGGCAAGGACTGGGAGAAGCCTTGGGGGAGCCAGACATCACTCATGGGGAGAGCTCCTGTGCTGCTTCAGGGCTGCTTTCCTCAGCCCAAAGAGCAGTGTGGCCTACCTCAAGGGCCAGAGCTTCTGCTGAAGCAGTAATCTTCCACGTGGGGCAGATGGGAGAGGAATTTGGGGCTGTTTCTGCCTCTGCCTGGCCCATATTGCCCACCCTACTCATGAGGCGGCTCCATGTCCTAAGTGAGGGGGAATCTGTGGCTGGCCTGGTTCTGTGTGCAGCCTGGGAACAGCAACTGCTCTCTGTGAGTTTGCAGGGTGTTGACAGGTTTGGGCCTAGGGAGCTGGGAGGGAAGCTGTGAAAACTATCCTGCAGAAATCAGGCCACAGAGGCCTTTTCTTATCACCAAAAACCTCCAGCTGAAGAAAGCTCTGCTGTGGCGTGCTTCATAAAGGAAGCGCTTCTGCCACGGCAGGCTGCTCTCAGCATTTGCGTGGGGCAGAGACTTGTAGGCCCTGCATCTACAGTTACTAGACAAAATGCAGAATGCCCAATTAAAGACGAATTTCAGATAAATGATGGATAATATTTTAGTATTAAGTGTGTCTTAAATATTATATGGAAAATAAGTATTCTAAAAGAATTTCTTTCTTTCTTAAAGAGAGAAGGACAGTGAGAGAGAGAGAGAGAGAGAGAGACAGAGACAGAGAGAATCAATTTTTATTGAGTTTTTCACATGGCTTTCGTTGCTCCGACACTTAGTTGTGTACGTGGGTGCTGGGGCTTGAACCCGTGTACTTGTGCATGCCAGGCAAGCGCCATAACTGCTGAGCCACTGCTCCAGCACCTCACTTTCTTTTTTTTAAAGAGAGAGAGGGACAGTGAGAGAGAGAGAAAGAGAAAGAGAATCAATTTTATTTAGTTTTTCATCTAGTTTTCATTACTCCACCACTTTGTTGTATACGTGGTGCTGGGGTTCAGACCCGCATCCTCACGCATGTCAGGCAAGCATTACAACCACTGTTCCAGCTCCCCCCAAATCATTTTTTACCTGAAATTTTAAATTTAACTTGGCGTCGTATATTTTTATTTCTTATGTGAGACAGAATTCTTGGGTGCTCGCTGATGGCTCTTGCTGCTGTGTCATCTCTTCTCATGAAGGGTGGCTGTCAACACCATGAGGCATCACTCCTATGATTATGTTACATTACATGGAAAAGGGGATTTTTGTAAATGTAATTACAGTCACTAATCAGTTGGCTTTGAGTTAATCAAAAAGGAGATTATATTGGATCTAACCAACCACATCTGCTCTGTGATTCTGTTTAGAGGCCAGAAACAGAGGCAGTCAGACACTCGAAGCAGTTGAGAATATTTTGGTGGCCTAGGAGGAGCAGATTGCTGTGTTGTGGAGAAGGCCATAGGGCAGGGAGCAGCAAAAAGCCTCGAGGAACTGAGAACAGCCCCCAGTTGACAGCTAGCAAGAAAACAGGGGACTTCGGCCCTACAACAAAATGAACAGGGTTCTGCCAACAATCTGACAGAGTCTGGGAAGAGGACCCAGGCCTGAAAGAGCAAAAGAGATAGCAGCCTGGTCAACACCTTGACCCTGAGCAGAGAACCCATCCAGCCCATGCCAGATCCCTAACCCCTGGAAACCTGTGCTAAAAATGTGGTTTTCTGTAAGCTGCTAAGTTTGCAGCAATGTGTTAGGCTGCGATAGTAATGAGTACATTTTCTGAATCCAGCAGTTCTATCTGTATCCTATGGTGTCTAAGATAGACTTAGAGGGGTTTCTGGTAGAAGGAACAAGGGCAGAAAAAGGAAATGAAGGGACAGGGAGACAGATACATTATTAGACAAACTCCAGATTAGGGAACAGGAAAGGAATGGGGGCAGGAAGGCAAATCTCAGCACTGTCTGCTCTGGGGTCAGTGTTCTGGCCTCTCGGACATTACAGCCCCAAGACCTCAGCTTGGAACTGCATATATACACTCTCTCTCTCTCTCTCCGCACCACACACATATCCTTCCTTTCCAGAGAAGAGAATGGAAGATGAGCTTGTCATCTGTCTTAAAGGCAGATACTGTTGCTAGTTCAATAAGTAAACATGTGGTATCAGCCAAAGCCCATTACTCAGCCAAAGCCATAAAAACATGCATCCCAAGCAGGATAAATGTGTGTGTGTGCACGCGCATGGACACACACACACACTGGAGTGAAAATATGAATATAAACAGAGAGGGTGACACTGCCAGCCTAGACTCTCCCTGAGCATGGGCTTGGCTTTTGTTCAGATGATCATGTAAATAAGCCCTCAGAGTCTAAAAGAAACTTGGATATATTGTTTGTGTTTTTCAATTTTCCAAATGCTCTTTTGCTTATGGATTCCCCTAAATTCGACTTACAGCAGCTTTTTCTGTCCCTCTGGCCTCACATTGCCCTTGAAAGTGGCTGGAGGAAACTCTTAGGTGTCAGCCAGTCAGTATGGAGAGGTTCTCTTTCATCCCCTGAGTGTCTGGAGATGCGAGTTTAATGAGAGGCATCGACCTTTGAATTATACAAATGGACCTCTTTAGCAATCACTTCCATCCCCAGTCCATACCCACCCTCAGCTTTTAATCTTCTCAATTATATTTCCTTTTCATTGATTACTACTTTGCTAACTTTCAGATTGAGCAGGCTGTAAAACCTCAGCCACACAGGTAATGCAATTGCTTTTTGAGTCTGACGCCTGCATCTCACCTCCTGAGGGGCCCACGGCCCCCCTCTCACCCTTTTTGGGTCTTGGCAGGTCCATCGGCCTTCAATTGATTTTGCAAGATGGCCCCTTCCATCCAGAGATCTGTGCAATCCTGTTTAGGAAAATAGGGTTTCAGTTGTGAGTTGTAAGTGGCAAAGATGAGGGGGTTTGCAGGCTGGCGGGGTGAGAAGAGCTCTCAGACACTGACTGCTTACAGCCAGGCCTGGGAGCGGGCAGGTGATGGCCTGGGAGCAGGGAACCCTGAGTTTCTTTCCCACCTCAGCTTTGACTTTTTGAATGACCTTCACTGAACCACTTAACTTTCTGCGCTTACCCCTTGGTGCCATCTGTAAGGAGGAAGACAATGGCACTTGTCTGTAAGACGGCTTTGAGAGATACTCCATAAAAGATGTCATGTAAAAGCAAGTGATAGACACTGTTTCCCATAAAGAGCCCTTGTTTTCATCTGCAAGAGGTTCCATTTGAAGGCTAAGAAAAGAAATTGAGAAATTTCCTTGATATTTGAGGCCAGGCGGAGGACATGGCTCCAGACCAGGGAGAAATCCCTTCTGCGGCTGGGGGCTGCTGAGCTGCTGCTGGGATGTTAGCTCCCGAAGGGCATGCTGGGAGTTGGCCAGCAGAACAAGCAGCTCTGAGGTCTCTGCCCCAAGCAGCACCGAGGGCCATATCGGGATTAGCCAAGCAGCCTGACCCGCGGCCAGGGGGGCTGCCTCCCAGTGATTTACGGGCATTGACGTGAGGACCCAGGGCGGGGGGCAGAATCAGAGAAATTTGGGGACATTTTCAAATCTGGAGGTCGTTCAGAGGAAATTACTCAATAAAAACCAGGTTTCTTTAACTGAATAGATCAATTTACAGCTCATAAGGTGGAAAAAGTCTGAGACTTCAAGATTCCGGCGGGTGGGTCTCCTACGGTTTCCTCCCTTGGCAAGGCGGCTGTGGCTTTGGCTCTCCCTCCCGGGTGCCCCTTCTGCTCTGTTCAGGGCCAGCATTTTTCTCTCATCTTGTTTCCCTCTTTCTCTGCTACTTAAATTTTTCTGGTTAGGATTCTTCCCCTCCTCTCCTCCTCCTCCTCCTTCAAGCCTCGACTTCACAGTCTTCTGAGGGAAGCGCGGAGCCTTTTGTTTTCCTGATGACATGAACTCTTTTTCATGATCACCCCTCTCAGCTACCCACTCTCCCCACTGCTGGCCTCAGCTTCCCTCTTCCCTGTTTTTTCTTCAGGTCCCCACAGCTTCTGCCTTTCTTCTCCAGTGGTCCACAATCTGTTTTTCTTTATACCTCTCAACCCCGTATTTCTCCCTCTCTGTCTAGCATCTTTCTCTTTGGTTGTTCTCTTGGCCTTTATCGGTTCCACTTCATGTGATTCATCATGAGCATCCAATAACACCATCACCTATTGACTGGGCTTCTTTACATCCCACTGCAGCAACGGTTCTTGGGAGGCAGGATCACAGGAAGAGGGGCAGCGCCCTGGCGGAGTTGTAATGAAATTCCATCATCCATCAATCATTCATCCATCCACATCCCATCGTTCTATCCATCCATCCATCTATCCACTACCCACACATCTACCCACCTACTATTCCAAGTCTTCATTTGAACATTCATTGATTTCTTCATTCAACAAGCATTCATTGAGAATGTGCTATATGCCAGACATTCACTAGGCACTTGAGAAAGAACAGTAATAAAATATAGGCACGGGTCCTGACTTACAGAGCTCCAAAGGAGAGGTAGACATGAATAATCACACGCAAAAAACAATGTAAAACTTCAGTAAAAGCTAAGGAGAGGTCTATAGTACCAAGAGACCATCTCATTGTTATTTGACCTACTTCGGAATGGAAAATCAGAAACTATGCCAAGATCTGAAGGTTTGGAGGAAAGAATCAACAGGCAACAGAGAGGTAAAGAGTGCCCTCCTCGTCCCTACCACATCCTCTCCCTTTTGCTGGCCAAGAATTCTCATTCTTTTAGTAGAAATCAAGGATATTAGGCCACAAGTATCAAAAGCAACACACCTCATGAGATGATAAGAGTGACTTAAATGTATTCAGACTAAATGGTATTGATGGACATCCGTTCTTGCCCGGGAGCAGGCCTTTCCTGGGAGCAGGTAGAAGAGGCATTTAACACCAGGGGTGATGGCTACTAGGGAGTCTGAAAGCTCACCACACTGTGCCACGAGGCTCTGAGGGCTTGAGGGGGAACAGTGCACCCCCTCCCCAGCCTCCTGTTCCAGGTGTCAGCTGGTTGGTCCAAAAAACTGCTCCTTCCCTCCTTGGAGCCTCAGTGCTTCCTTCGACTTTGGAGTCCAGGCAGTCCCAGGCCTCCAACACCTCCCTTTTCCCTCTCACTGGCACCCATCACAAATCCAAAGCGGCCATTGGGTTTCATGGCTTGATGGCCTCGTAATTGTTATTGGAACTCGTCTTGGATGGATTTACGGTAATGAACTCACCTAATAGCAAACCCGTCATGGGCCTCTCTGCAGACAGGCTCTTTCCTGAGTGAAGATATTAGAAAACCATTCTGTAAAGGAAAAGCAATACCGACCGGTGACTTTGAGTTTAGGAAAAACACCACTGTTTGGTTTTTTCTCTTGGCCTCTAGCTTTAAATGCCGCATTGGCCGGTTGCTAACCTACAGGGTTTTTGGCCAAGGACCTGTTTATTTTGGCTCTAAATGTATGTATCACAAGCAGTTTGTGTATTTCTGGGCATGTGTGTATGGGCCTGTATATGTTATAAACTCCAAAACTTTTGACTTTTGAACACAAGGTTTTGTACTCTTTTTTTTCTTTTTTTAAACAGATTCTTCTGGCTAAGAAACCTGGCACCTGGCAGGCAGGGGATCCATGTGCATTAATGACCTGCTTTCAGGCCACCTCACCCTGTCATTGCCACCCTTTGGCTTGGCATTGGGCTCTCTGGCCCCCTTGTACCCCTGTCTTATTGAGTTATGAATGAGGGAGGTGGCCCCTGCCCAGCGAAAGGGGCTCCGGGGACAGTGGGAGCTTTCTGTGTCACCTCAGTCTGCAGGCAAATGCTCAAGTATGCCTGGGATAGGGAGTTTTCTTCCATGGGGGCCAGAAAGCCTCCATGTTTTTGTGGCTTGGCATTAAGCAAACAACTGCTTTTTTGTTCTCTGCTAAGATTATTTGCCCAAACAAAAGGCAGCTGTCATGGGGAGAAAAGTACAATTTTTCCAGCGTTCGCCCCGTTTGCAGCGTTTGCAGCGCTTTCGCACAGCATGCCTTCTGACTCCCTGCATTTATTTCCATAGCTTGGGGTCGGATTTCCAGCCTGTAGAATATATAGGGTTTGCAGCTCTGGAATGCCACAGCCACCTTCTGCCTCTCTGGGGCCTCCTGACCCCAGGCAGCATCAAGCTAAAGGTGAAGTTCACAGAATGGCATGGTCCTCCCCCAAGTCTCAAAGGCTTTCCCAAACCTACAAAACATGAACCCAGAAATGTTCCCTTCGGAATGAAAGTTTAGATAAACACTGAATCCCAAAAGAAGAAAGGTTGTTCCTCCCCAGCTTCCATTTCTCTAGATAGTTCGGAAGTCAGGTCTGCCTAACAAAGGATTGCTATGGAATTGAGTGTCATCTTTAGAAAAGATGCGGCTTGGCTTATCAATTTGTATCTCATTAGAATATGGTAAAATATGCTAAACAACAAAATTAAATGATATAGAATTTAATCTTCCTCAGAGGTTTGTTGGGATTAGACGTGTCCTTATCTGCCTAGCACACTCGTGAATTCCCCTGCACACTTGGGCCAAATGTTACCTTCCGGGTGAGGATGCTGCCCTCACCCTCCGCTGTAGAAATGGGGCCACCTTGTCTGCTCTGGCTAGCCCTCCCAGAACTTTCATGCAGCCAGGATTGCACTATGCATTCTACGTAATTTTGGAATCATACTGAATTAGCTAAAAAGTTATAAGGGACTCCTGAATACCAGCATTTCTCAACATTTTTCTGATTGAGCCTCCAAAGAAACTTCTGGACATTTTTTTTCCTAATTGCCCCCGACATGATTTTTTTTTTGTTTGTTTGGTACTGAGGGTGCTCAACTACTGAGCTATATCCCCACTCCTATATATATATTATTTTGAGACAGGGACTCATTAACTTGCAGAGGGTCTCACTAAATTAATGAGGCTGGCCTTGAACTTGAAATCCTTCTGCCTCAGCTTCCTGAGTAGTTAGGATTATCAGAAACATGAAATTTTAAATCACAGATACACTGTATATCTGCTTTGGACTGTACGGGTAGCTGAGCTTTATATGTAAAATGGGCAAGATATTTTCTCCCTCCAAAACCAGTTTTTACTTCCTTGAATGTGATGATGTCTCCGTGGAGAAAGTGTGCTATGTGCTATGTATTTGTCTGCACTCTCCAAATGCTAATATTTTACCATAATTGATTCATTTTATCCTGTCTAAATGTGATTGTGTACAGCATAATATTCATATGCACAAATTAATATATATTTCCAGAATACAGATATTTGCATATATACATGTAACATACATATCCATTTATAATTTTTCTGAACTGTTTGAGAGTAAGTTGCAAAAATATTACGCCTTTTTACCCCTACATACTTTAGAAAGTTTTTTCTATAAATAATGACTTTGTTAACAAATTCTAAAAATATTTTCATACTTTCCATGTGGTTGTAAGTTCTTAAAGCTCAGGAACCCATGTCTTAACCATTTTTGGAGACGGTACCAGGGTAGCGCCCGACATGTAGTAGGAGCTATTATAAAATAATGCATTTCATTATAATGTCATATATGGCATGCATTTATTATGATAAAAGTTTGATTTTTAATTTAAAAGATAAAATATATAATGTAATATATTGTGCGTAATAATAAAATTGTCACTGACAAGGGAAGAAAATCTCAGGGTCAGCAGTATAAAATTCAACCACAAATTATTCCTAGTTTTAGAAGATAGAAGAAATTGGGTAGAAAATTCACAGACTTTGGAAGCTGCTTCAAAAACTGTAAATAACAATACAAGTGGCTACTCACCTGATGCCATTTTCATTGGACAAGAGTGGTGCTCCTTGGGAGTTCAGCCCTCTCTCTTTGGAGGAGGCTGCCGTTCCAGCCACGATACTTAGCTGCTCTTCAGGAGGTAATGCAATTCACTAACTAAAATACTTTCTTATCTCCTTGGACCCACTCACAATGTTACCATCAACCTTTCACTTGACAAGTAAATATCAGAGGCTTCTTAGACTTTTTTTTATTTTTATGTGCTAAAATCAAGTTAACTAACCTACATTTTCTTTGATTTCCTTGACTGCAGAATGGGTGACACATATTGTGCCCTGTGCTGCTTCATAAGCCACTAGCTAATATGACACTGGGGTAGACCCTTCCTGGATTCCAGAATGAGCAGTTATAGAACAGGACCCTAGGGAATGGGATGAACCAAATACAACTTCTTCCAGGAATTTGGCAATCATGAGTATGAATATACTCAGCATGAAAAAATTCCCATTCCACAAAATATTTAATAGGCTTTATGAGTATGTTGTAGGCTAATTGCTTTATAGTGGCACATGCTGTTTGACAGTCCTGAGCATAAATGAAAAAAAAAAAGCTGTTGGCACTTGGTATTGTGAGCATGATTTAAACTTTTCTTGACCTTCATGCAGCCTGCCAAACCCCACCGTGAACCCATTGAGTCTGTTAATCTCCATGCAGACTTTGGAGACAGCACCCTTACCAGGTGATCCCAAATCCCACGGAGAGTGCCTGAACTTGGGAGGAGTTGGGGCAAGACTGAGGAAAGGGACGTTAGAGTCAATGGATACAGAGGGTGAGGATAGCAAAGGTTGATTTCGTCTAACTCACATGGTCCAAGAGTTACATTTCCACACTTTGTACCTTACACTTCTACTGCAACACATGATCTGGAGGGACTACTCAAGTGACAAACTCTGAGACAAGGGACAAATCACTGTGAAGGCTGGAACCAGTGATAGCACAAGGCTCAGCATCTGAATCCTGAGCTGGGGCGATCACAGGGGATATGACTTCTGTCTCTCTAGTTGTGCAGGTAACATAAAGTTTCTGGGGAGGAAGTGACGTGGTTAAAGTTTCAGAGCAAGTTACTGGGTGTTATGTTTTAGATATGTGGTTGCCCTGAAAGCTCATGATTAGATCATAAGAGCTGTGACCTAATCAGTGGATCGATCCATTTGATGTATTCGTTATTTGAAAGTACTATACACTGGTTGGTAACTGTGGGGCATGGCTAGAGAGGTTATGTCACTGGGTCATATGCCTTCGGGGACTGTATCTGTCCCCTGCTTCCTGGCTGACATGAGGTGAACAGTTTTCCTCTGCCTCTTTCTTCCACCATGATGTTCTGCCTCACTTGGGCCCAGAGGAATGGAGTCAACTGACCGTGGACTGGATCTTTGAACCTGTAATCCAAAATAAACTTGCAGGTATTTTGGTCACAGTGACAAGTGGCTGATTAACACACTGGAAAACTAAGGCTGAAATCCAAATTTAGCTTCAGCTCTGAGAAGTAGAATCCTTTTTAGTTTAATGCCCTTATTGGAAAATTGAAGAATAATGGGATGAGAATATGTTTTGCTTCTACTTCTTACTTCTTCAAAAGAATAGTTTGCATAAATTTAAATACTTTATAGGCCATTATTGAGATGATCAAAGAGTCCAATTAATAATCATATTAATCTCGTGAGACTAAGAAGCAGAAAAGGTGTCCTCTTCCACTTTTCATTTCCACACTTTTCAGATGGGAAAAAGTCTGGCTGAAGGCAATGGTGTCCTTGTAGGCTCTGCTTAGAGCTCTGGCAGAGTCAGGACAAACCCTTTTCTAAGTTGTACATCTGTGGTGTTGCTCAGTGGTGGAGTCAGGCATTGTGAGCAAGTGAGGTTTGGTTTCACTTCCCTCTCCTGTCTCCAAGCCATGCCCACATGCCTACTACCATTGTACCATAACCTGGCTCTCTCTTCTTCCCAATATAGGATTTTCACCCTTCTCTAAGAGTAGTGATGCCCCACAATCTAGACTGTTTCTAATCCCCATCTATCCCTGTGTCTAACTCATAATATTCTAGTTATCTGCTAGGGCAAGAAGGGTCCCAACAGATTCACCATAAAGATAATCTATACAAATGAATAAGCCAGGCATGAGTGTTAATGCACTCATATAACACAAGGCATAACTAACCTAATATGCACATGGCTTTAATATTACCCCTTATTTGTGGTGAATGCAAATATCTGAAAATTTGAGTGTTTTATTGACTCAGATTTATAGGATGTAGCAAAAAGGATAAGATACAAAGCACCTGGCTAATTAAAATTTTGGAATAGTTTTCCATTCTAAGGGAGATACAGCAATGATTTGGGAAGAGATATAATCAGTTAGAGAGGGAACATCTGTGAACTGTGCAGGTCCATGGTCAGAGATGGAGGCACATTCACCTGAAGAAAGAATGTAGCAGTCAGTGAACTAAGAGGTCTAAAATGCTAGATGACAACCTGCATATCCAAACCACTGGAAACGTAATTGCATTGCCTACTGGGAGGATTCCTTTATTAGCACAACACTCTCTAAGCCAGCAGAGTTTTAGGGATGGGAAGTAGGTACTGGCTGGAGCATTACAGCAGCCTTTCCTATGCCCATGCTTTGGTTGGCAATCTGTGTTCCCTGGCTGTGGCAGAAGCAACACAACTCATTGGTCACTGGTTCACAGGTTGTGCTGCACCATGAAAGGACTCTCACTGAGCTTGCAATATGGCGTCTCTCAGATGGCACTGGAATGAGTCTTCAGAAGTCCCTTCCATCATTTCATCAGAGCACCTGCTTCTGGGCAATGTGAACACAGAGCATAAGCTATTGAATCATGGGCACAGGTGGGGACTTTGCTTCTTTTGCTGAAAAATGAATTCCTAGCAGTTCTTCACACTTTTGCACACTTTGGTTAACAAAGAATCCAGTAAGTACTAACTTGAAGGGCAAATACCTACCCATACTGTGTCAGTTACATGAGGACAACTCACTAAAGGGAAGGAGGCCAGAGTAATGTGTTTTCCTCAAGGCTGAGAATTACCCATCAGCAGGCTAGACACATTCAGGCATGATTCTGTATCTGGAGCTCAGGGTGGGTTGGCCCTATTGACATGGAGAACTGGTTTGGAATTGAAGACATTTTAGCAAGCAATCACATGAGACAACACATTCTGACACTCTGGGACTATTCTCAGTTACTTTCTCCTGACTTCCTAGTCCACTAATGCTATCGTTAATTACTCCTAAGTCCTCAATCACCAAGCCAAACTGGAATCTTATGAAATAGTGTATAATTGTTCCTATAGCCACTTAAGATCCTTCTGGGAGCACAAACATGCACTGTTCAAGGTCTGCCACTGGGAGGATTTCCCTTTCCACTGCCATTTAGGCCACCCAGAACAAGCTACAACATCACAGCCCCTGATTTCAAGTGGGGAGAGATCAGATTTCTCAGAGTCATCTGCTAAATTATATGACAATTTTACTTTTTGGTCAATCTTAGTCATAGAAAACTCCTGGAGAACACAGATGTGGGTTGAGAAGGGAGTAATGTGTTTAGAGTAGACATATGAGGGGTAGGAACTACTAAATCAATCAATAACCAGGGCATACTTAATCTAACCCTTTCATTTGATGGGGGAGGGAGGTGGGGTGCTGCCGCCTGCAGTTTGTTTTATCAGAAATACCAATTTCACTGACAGGTGCTCAGGGAATGCAGCCACCTGAGGCTCAGTGGACTGATGCTCAGGCACTATCAGGGGTCAGTGGCTAGTGCAGAGCTGGTCTAAATGAAAATATAATGGCTGTAAGCAACTAGAAGACTGATAAAACAAATGAAATAGTGGCTTTGTGTATTATTATATAAAAATATATGAATGACTGAAAAAAATCAGTGCAAGACTAATTAGTAGGTGAAGGGAAACCATCAAGGTAAAGCTCTACAATAACCCCAGAATTGCCAATTCTGGAGGCCAATTCTGTATGGCAGTGCAGGGGGAGCAGTCACTGCAGCACTAGGGGTCCCACTGAGTTAAAAGACAAAGACTGGAAATTAGGTACACCAAGGTGGGGTGACTTGTGGTACAGAGTACAGCGGGAGAGGGAACTATTCAGAAAAAAAAGTTCTAGATATGGAAGGGGTCATTTGAGTCTCTGGCTGGATGTCAATATGTATATGTGTAGGGCAAAATATCATGAGGTGGTGCAAAGAATGCCACAGGAGCTAGAAAGCTGTGCAATTTCCAGGGTACATACAGGGAAGAGAGACTTGGATGCCCATTTATTTTGCTTCTAAGATTCCCTGTTCAAATAGACATTGCCAACTCTCAAATATGGTTGTGGGTTAAACCACTGGATTTTCTACTCCAGCTCTCCTACCAATTACGGTAGATGCAGCCACTTCCTATCTGGTATTTAAGTACTGATACTTGATTTCTGATACCTTGAAGTTTCATAACTCCCTTTGACAGTCAGAACGCCTATTTCACTACAGTATATTTTATTTTTTTATTTTATTTTTTCAACTAAAAATGTTTAATATAAAGATTCACACTGGGATAAATGATAAAATTATGAAATATCCTCTCTTGATGCATTTAGTTTTTCTTGCCATCTTTCTCCTGTGCATTGCAATTACTTTTTCCCATCTATGTTACATTGACAGAATCTTCCCTCCCCCTCAGTAATACAGAAAGTTTACTCCTACATAATGTAGGATGGTTACTATTAAAATTTAAAAATATACTCTTTAACTTTACCAATAGCTAAGTAATAGCGATCTCTTCCCCTCATCCAGAAATAAGCTGTTAGGTGCCTACCCTTCTAGGTAGAGATGTGGTGTGTTTCTTGTTGATTTTCTAGATGCTTGTTGGTGTGAAGAAAGTATATTATGGATATGTTGCAGTCACTGAGATTGATAAAGTAGGTTCTAAGAAATAAACTTTCTGATTTCTTTGATATAAAATATCTTTGTTTTACCCTCAAAATCGGATGCCAGTTTGACTGGATTCAGGATTTTAATTTGAAAACCTTCCTCTTGAAGAACTTTTATGATGTTCCACTTACTTCTAGCATCCAGGGTGCCTAGTAATAAGTCTGCTGTTGATCTGATTCTTGTTCCTCTGTTTTCATCAATCATGCTGTGTGTCCAGTGAGCCCTATCGCAAGTCTTGAATCTTTCCCTAGCTCTGGAAAGTTTTCTTCAGTTATTCCCTTAATTATGTCCTCTGCTCCTCTTTACTATCTTTTTTCTGGAATTACTATCAAACAGATGTTGGTGCTTCTGAATCTGTCCTCTCCATCTTAGCCTTTCTTTTTTGATTATCTGGTTGGCTATAACAATCCTTAGAGAAATCTTCCATTTTATCACTTAGATTGTTCATTCTTTCTTCAAACATGTCTGTTGCACTACTCAGATCATCTGTGAATTTTTAATTTCCAAGGCATCTGGATGGAGGTTTTTTATATTTTCAATCTCTTCTTTCATCTTCCTGAAGATACCGATCACAGTTCTTCTAAAGATTCTTCTCTTTCTTGAATTAAGTCTGCTTCTTTGAATATTAGCTCTTTTATTTGAAGTCTTGTACCTCTTTCTCTGTTTTCCTTAAAAACTTAGTGACACCTGATGTTGATTACTCAAATTTGTATGTGAATGCTTTTTTATGCTCATCATAAAAAAGGTCAAGTGTAAGATCAGACAGCATGTCTCAATTCCTTCAATTCCAAGCCTAGCTGCTTCCTGTTCCTCCTGGCTTTTTTTGTACCATCTGAGGAATCATCAACTTTTCCCTCTGAGTCTTAAACCAAATAACAAAAGGCAATTTCTTTAAGTCGATATAAGGTCTCTTTTTTTTTCCTCAGTCTGATAGTCCTTATTTTCTTACTTCAGAAGACTTTTCTTCCTCTTCTTTCTCCTCTGACTCAGAATCCACTATCAAATCAATTAAAATAATCTTCATACAATTCCTGATTATTTCCTCAACTCTGATAGGAAATAACCTGAGAGGTTGAGTCCTGTTCCTCACATAATACTGAGTTATCATCTGTATCTTCTTCCTTCTCCTCTGGAGTCTCTTCTCCCTCCTCCTCATTCTCCTCCAAGGCTCTTCTCCTCCCCGCTCCATCGCTGAGGTGTCTCCCACACCTTCTCCTCCTCATTCTCTGTCTCTAAGGTCTCTTCTCCATCCTTCTCTAGCCCTGAGGCCTCTTGCTCCATGAACTTGGGGGTTTCTTTTCCCTTCCATTCTGAAAATTCTTCCCGAGTCTCTAAGTTTTTCTCTTCTGATCCAGCAACTTTTACCTCTTATAAGTAGGAGATTCAAACCATCACTTGCTGTTCTTCCAGCTTCATGCTTTGAATCTATTAGTTTTGCCCACTTTTTCTTAAATCCCACATCTTCTCCCTTCTTGATTAATTTGTTCATTTGGTGGGAGTACATTTTTCAGTAATGTTTTTCATTAAAGATTTTTAACTGGTAAATTTTCTGAAGCTTTGCAGGTCTGAAAATGTCTTTATTCTACTGTCACATTTAAAGGCTTATTTAACCTCATATAGAAATTCAGGTTCAAAACCATTTTCTCCTTGAATGTTAAAGATGTTGCCCCTTTGCTTACTAACAACTAGGGTTGCTGATGAAGAGTCTGCAGCCAGGACCAGCACAGCTTCTTCTCCTAGCAATAGTTTTTTCTTCTCTGGATGTTTTAATGCTCTTCTTTTTATTACTGAAGTTATGAGTTTTTTCTTTCACCCTCTCCCATTTCTTTAACTAGTTAATCCTCCCTATTCTTTCTGTTGTCTTCTTCCTGAACTTCTATATTTTTTTTTTTTTAAGAGAGGAGAGGGATAGTGAGAAAGAGAAAATCAATTTTATTTAGTTTTTCATGTGGCTTTTGTTGCTCCGAGACTTTGTTGTGTATATGGTGCTCTGGTTTGAACCCATGTACTCACACATGCCAGGCAAGCGCTGTAACCACTGAGCCACCACTCCACCCCTTATATGGTTATTTTTATTGCAATTTATACTTTTGTTGTCTTTAATATGTCAGTATTCTTCCATGCTTTCCACAGCTTTGTAATTTTGTGGCTCATTCTGGGATAATTTCTTACCCTGATTGCTATTGTACTTAGTTTTATATTATTGACTACTCAGTTCATCTAATTCTTTTCTTTTAAAGGTTAAGTTTTCAATATTCTCATCTATTTTAGAGGTTTTTTCCTTCTATTTCTCCACCAGCTCTATTTTTTGTGTGTGTGTGTGAGGGTAAATCTTTTACTTCTTGCCATTCTTGCTTCCTAGTGAAGTTTCTTGAATCTTTCATTTCAGATATTGTACTTTTTACTTCTAAAATTTCCTTTAGGTTATTTTGAAGGATTTCCCTTATCTTTTCAAACCTCAAGTCTTGTATTTCCCTAAAGACCTTAAACTTTTTCATAATAAATCATGTGTATTTGTATTTAAATCCATTATCATCAATTTCTATTAACTGCTTTTTAGTATGTAGGTGATTTTTTTTCCTGTTCCTTTGCAAGTTTAGTCATTTAAAAATTATACACTGTATGCTGTGGCTATGTTGTCAAGATTGGATTCTGTTTTCACTTCTTGAAGAGTAATCTTTATTCTGGTAGACTGGCCACCTCTACAAGTTTAAAATGTTAAAAATGTCTTATCCACTTCCTTGCCTCTGTCAGGAATAGGTCAATTCTCTGCAGCACAGGATTTGGTCTACAGTGTAACAGCGTCTCAACACCTGGGAAGAAGGGGTCCAACCCAGAGTACTGCCTATTATCAGCCTTTAGAGAACAGATACTAGAGAACTTTGCAAGTGCTCCTTCACCAGTGTTCAAATACCCTGATGGATCCATTTTACATGGGAAATATACGCCAACACTTCTAGCACCAGAAGTCTTTGGATGTGTTGTATGTGTTCTATGCTACAGTAAGGAAATTCCTGCAACTTCACTTCATTTTTGGTCACTGTTGAATCCAATTTTTAACTGAATGTTTTAAAAATTAATCCAAGATGCTCTTTCTAGTCGTTTAATCCAGAATCTCTTTAAGAACACCCATACAGAAAATTCAGGGGAATCTAACATGATCTGGCACTTTCAGAATCTATTCCCATACATGTCCTCCCTTCTGTTTTTTTTTTTAATTTCCTTATATAAATTAGAAAATCTTATTATATTTTGGCATATAAGCCATCTCTTGTTGGGTTTTTGTACATGGTCACCTGGGCCATGCTGAGATCTGACTCTGCTCCTGGTTCTGGAGATGTAAGGAATGTTGTGATCAGGGAATGTAGAGAACTCCTTCCCCTAGGAAGGGAACCACCTTGGATGCAGCCTTCAAGGAAGGAAGGACCAGCTCACCTGATGTGGGAGAAGGGGCTGTTTCTGCTCAGAGGGGAACCTCCATGGGGTTTGGGCAGGGAGATATTCAGGATCTTCCAAACCTTTCCAAATGCAAACATGAAAATTTTTGATGTCCCATCTTTTCTAGATCAACACTCTAACTTTCAGGTAAGTGATGTGATAAAGTTGAGAGTTAAAGGCATTTCATTATTTAGCAGAATCAGACCCCATTTCTGATTTTCAGCTACTTCAGCTGAAAAAAAAAGATTTGTCTAAGAGATAAAATGTTCTTTGAGAAGTTATAGAAAGCCTCTCATTTCTGATCATGGCTTGAACCAGAAATTTAAAGCTCTAAGCATATCTTCTTTCTCTTTCAGCTCTCCATAAAACTGAATTCTTGACATTATGACCTTTGGTATTCCAAAAGCAGGAAAAATAAGTACCTCCATGATCATGCTTTCCAGAAGAGACTGAAGAATCATCAGACTCACAGCAGCATCCAGAGCTCCTGGGAGTGCATCTGCTGGAGGATACTAAGCAACTATGGTGGTATGGAGAAGCCTGGTGATATGGCCTTAACTTCCCATTCAAGAAGGACTGCTGCAAAGGAGTTGGAGTGGGGATGAGTTTACCCATCTGCAATACAACCATAGTAGGTGATACTTAAAAACTAGGAGAAATCATAAAATCTGACTTTGGCACTTACTCAACAACAACAACAACAACAACAACAACAACAACAACAACAAAAACCTGGGCTCACAACCTGGATGGTACAATTGAGGGCTGAGTGACACCCATCCTTTTGAATGGACCTACTTCCCAGTCTGCCACAGTGCTCACCACCGCTAATTGCTTCTCACCTCTACTATTCTCCACGTGACCATTCCCTGTTGATCCTTGAATTCATGACCTCCAATTGAAATCCCTTACTCAACACTTACAGGACCAAGGCATGGGAGAAATTAGGACTGATTCACATCTGGAAAATGTCTTTGGAAGAGGAAGATTTCTACCTCCATCCCCCAAACTAGCCAAACCTTCCAAGAGTGATTCTGCAAGCTCCCCAGCTAACAGGAAAGGATTACCGGCTCCACCATGACTAAGCCATCCAGCAGCAATAGGGAGTGAGGCAAGCACTCTATGATAAAAGCCCAGGTCAGACTCTAGGCAAGAGCAGGACACCTTCTTTTCCAAGGAACATCCCACAGTTATGAAATCCTCTCCTTAAACCAACTTTACGAGCTGAGAGCACAGAGTCCTCCATCAATTTGTCTCACTGTGGCCTCTCTTAGTCTTGGCTTTCATCTCTCCTTTGCTTGCTTTTACTTGACCTGGCTAAGCACTAATAAGAGAGGCCTAAAAGTTTTCCTCCAAGACAAGAGGTGAATTTTCATGGTGACTATGATTACTTCTTCAAAGTGTAGTCACAGATTCTTTGATAATTCTTCCCTGAAAAACTGGAGCCCAGTTCTTCTCCGGAGTATCACCCGCTTTCTAAACAAATAGGATGTGGTGGAAAGTAATGTGTGAACTCCCAGCGTAGGTCATAAAAGGCAACGTGGCTTCCTTCTTGCTCTTTTTCTTGGCCTGATTGTGGTGGGGGAAGCCAGGCATCATGTTCTGCAGACACTCAAGTAGGCTATGAAGAAGAGCTAAGACCTCCTGCTAGCAACCCGCATATGCCAGCAAATCATCTTGGAAGTGAATCTTCCAGTGCCAGGATTGCCTTGGATGACTGCACCCCTAGCCAAGATGTGAACTGCAACCTCAAGAGACCCTGAGCAAAGCTCTCCCAAATTCCTGATGCACACAAACTGTGAGATGAGACATGTTTATTGGTGTTTGAAGCCACTGAATTCGGGGCTAATTTGTTGCACGGTGATAGATGACTAATGCAGTGATCAGGCAGCAACATTCTCTCTTTTTCTGTCCAAGCTATTACTCATGCCAGTCTTGAGAATTATGAACCAGATAAGAGGGAACAGCCTGTGGCAGATCAGTGGGGAAGGTATTCTGGCAAATGTGACAGCCCCACCATGTGATCTGGCTGTTGATACCTCCAGATTTGTGAGAAACTTTGGAATTTACAAAGCAATATCTCATAAACATTTAGTTACATTTTCTTCCCAACAGTTCTATGGGACTTGCAGGGCAGATAATGTTTTCCCTGATTGAAAGATGAGAAAACTCAGGCTCAGAGTTTCAAATTTCAACTGGCTAGTATGTGATAAAGCTAGGATTTGAAGTGGGGCTTCTACCATTCAATGTCTGAGTTTTACTAGGCCCCCTTAAAGTGAAGCCATTTCTAGAATGTGGGTCAGTTACATTCAATCCAATGTATTTAAAGGCAGAAGGTAATATTTAAAAAGTGCTTGGTGCATGGAAACATACTTACTAAATGGTAGCTAGTAATATTATTATGTTTAACATATGCCAAGTCCTGGGAATACAGAGCTAAACAGCATAAGGCCCTTTCTTCTAAGAAACCAGGGGTAAAGCACATCTTGCTGAGGGATATGCTTCAAGCATTCCCTTGAAAAGTCAGCTTCTCTGATTGAAAAAAGAAAGGAAAAGAAAGAAAAAAAAAATCTTCCTTGAAGTATGGATAGGCCAGGCAAACTAAGGAAAGGGGTAGAATGCCCAAGGCTGCTAACAGGTCAAAGTGCAGACCCTTCTCAGGTTTATGAGTGGCCTCTGCCACCTCAGCCTAATGTACACAGAGCCGGCACCCACACCACAAGTCACTCGTGTCCTTACCAGGAGCATCCTACTCTTAGTTTAGGCTACACAGTAGTTCTCTTTTCTGAGGGGAGTATGTTCCATGACTCTCCCCGGGTGCCCGAAACTGTGGAGAGTACCAAACCCTACACACAGGAAGCTTTTTTCCCTATACATACCTATGATAAAATTTAGCTTATAAATAAGGCAAGTTAGAGATTAAAACAATAACAAACAATAAAATAGAACAATTATAAAAATAACTGATAATAAAAGAATTGGGGCTGGAGTGGTGGCTCAGCAATTACGGTGCTTGCCTGGCATGCGTGAGTACACAAGTTCAAACCCCAGGACCCACGTACACAACTAAGTGTCAGAGCAAAGAAAGCCATGTGAAAAATTCAATAAAAAATTGACTCTCTCTGTCTCTGTTCTTTCTCTCTCTCTCTCTTTATCTCTCTCAGTGTCTTCTCTTAAAAAAATTATGAATTGCTTATTTCTATAATTTTACATTTAATATTCTCCAGATCTCAGTTGATCACTGGTGATTAAAACCATAGAGATGGGGCTGGAGCCGTGGCTCACAGTTATGGCGCTTGCCCTGCATGCGCAAGTCCATGGGTTCAAACCCCAGCAACCACGTACATAACTAAGTGTCGGAAAAACTAAGGCCATGTGAAAACTCAATAAACAATTGATTCCCTCTGTCTGTCTCTTTCTCACTGTCCTTCTCTCTTAAAAAAAAAAAACACAGAGAGTGGGGCTGGGGCAGCTGCTCAGTGGTTATGGCGCTTTCCTGGCATGCTTGAGGATGAGGATTCGAACCCCAGCATCACAAACACCATGAAGTGTCAAAGCAACGAAAGCCACATGAAAAACTAAATAAAATTGATTCTCCCTCTCTCTCTCTTTCTCTCATTATCCCCCCCTCTCTCTAAAACAAAAAGAAAACCAGAAAGCATGGATGGTGAAACTGTGAATAAGAGGAATGACTGTATTCATTCAACCTTCTTTCCTTGGATCTAATGTGACTTTTTGAGGTGTATGTCAGTCAGGTCAGTACAGTTTAGGAGAAAACGTCTTGGGATGAAATCTTCGCTCAGCAAGGGTGGTTTGGAAAATGATTCCATTCAAATAACATCGCAGAGTTCACAGTGCAGAGAGGAGGGATTGTCAGGGGTGGAAGGGGGCCTGTGGGAGAGGTGGGGTGAAGTGGCCCATGGGGCCTGTGGAGAGAAGGTGAGGACCTTGGTACTGGAGAATGGTTTTTGAGACACTGAACATACCTGATAGGTATCCAGAGATCCCCTGGTGCCACCAAAGGCTTTTCCTGAGGGAGGGATGAGAGCTGCTCCTCCTGACTGGACCCTGTGCAAGCACCGAGGCTGCCCTGCTTTGGTCTGATTTCTCCTCTCTTGTTTTGTTTTTTAAGGATCACGGGATTCCTGTCATTCTTTGCATGCAACACCCATTAAACCTAAACGATTCTCCAAGACAAAGAAAACATCAGGTCTGGGGACACTGGCCAATAAGAAGTCCATGACCTTCCCTCACAGGGGCATGGGTATTTTTAAGGCAACAAATTTATGATATCGAGTGTCCCATCAAAGCTCCCTAACCGTGCAGATCCAGCAGTGGTCCCAGAGAAGAAACAAACGGAGAAATGCCCTTGTGTGATTAAGGGGTGCCCACAAAAACAGATCATGAAATTCTTCTCCCTGGTCAGGAAGCAGAGGTCAGGGTGTGTGTGTGAAAGAGAGAGAGAGAGAGAGAGAGAGAGAGAGAGAACTGCTCCTCATGGTGCTGGGAGCTCACGGTTGGCTCCTGAAGGGCATGGATGGGATGAGGATGGTTGGACCAAGACACATCAGACTTCCCTCCAAGGACAGATTCCACCCACAGGCCCCACACAGGCCTTCAGTCTGTGGACCCCCACTTTGGCTGTGTGCACAACTGAGCTGAAGGCCAGGCCTGTGGTCAGAAGGAGCACTGTGTTCCAAGCAGGTGCTGCCAGCCCTGCCCAGATCCCCACTGCCACCCTCATCTGCTCCTCCCTGGGCCAGGTCTGCAGCTGTCTGCTTCGGCTTCTTTGTCTTTCAGCAGCAAGTGAAGGCAACGATTGAGGAAAGGGAAATGGGCTCTCTGGTGAATTGCAGTATTTTGCTTTCTCTAATCCTATTCAGGTGGTGACTGTAGCAAACAGGGAAATGAAGCTAATGTGCAGGATGGATAAAAACCCCGATTATTACCCCGATGAATGCGCGTTGGCTGAATTGAACTCGAGTCCCAGTGATGCATTATTAATGGGCTCCAGTTCCGACCTGGGCTTATGTGAAGTGGGAGGGTTTCTCCCTGGAGGGGACTGGGGCAAGGGAGCAGCTGCCCCCCAGCATGGCCCCACCTCAGCTGACGGGCCAGCTGCCTCCCCCAGGACTGCTTACCACACACCTGCACCTGGACTCCACTCCTTCGCTCTCTGCCTTGCTGCAGGTAATTTATTCTCCTTTGGAGCCTCCCTGAGGCCAGACCTGTGGAGAGCTTGTGCAGAGATGATGTGGGGAAGCCACGCTCTTCTCCTCCATCCCCTAGAGAAGTGCTCCCCAGTGAGGATGGTGGAGAACATTGTCATGCACAAATAATACACCTTTTCCTTTGCTTTTTTCTTTTTCTTTTTTTTTTTTTCTGTTTGAAGAGTTCAGAGCACCTAGAAAATAGGATGTTCTTTACTCTCAGCAACTCCCTGAAGATGAGTCAGGTTTTGATCCCTGCTCCTGGTTTTTATTAACAGATAAGGAAATGACAGCCCAGAGCAGTCAGTGACCCCAGGTCAGGGAGTCAGCAGACTGTAGCCAGGAGTTGTGCAGGTAATGGGAGGTGGGAGAGGAGAGCCGAGCTGAGCTGCAGTCCTCATGAAGGGAGGGGTCTCTGGGGTGATCCCCACAGTTAAAAAGCCCAGGCATATCGGGACTGGAGCAGTGGCTCAGCAGTTGGAGAACTTGCCTGGCATGCGCGAGGACCTGGGTTCAAACCCCAGCACCACATACACAACTAAGTGTTGGAGAATCAAAAACCAGATGAAAAAATAAATAAATAAAATTGATTCTCTCTCTCACTCTCACTTAAAAAAACAATGGAGCACCAATTTAGTGTGTGTCCCTGGGTTTGATCCCCAGCACCAAATAAAACACCAAACACCAATCATGCCACCGCAGTGCCAAAAACAGGCGATAGCCTTCCATAGCCTCTGAATAAAATTCAGACTACTTACACCGCGTGAAAGGCCCCTGTCTATCCCACCAGACGTCGGGAATTGCCTCCTTCTTTTTCTCCACTCCATGCTCATAATTCATTCATTTATTCAAACATTAAACTGAAATTCGTTGAGCGGTGAGTGGTGACTATTTCCCAGTCAGTTTGCCAGCTCACGGGAACACGCTGCTCCTGACTGCCCAGAGCATGAACCGAACAGGACTCGCAGAATCTTCCTCTGTCCTTAGGCTCCATTCTCCCTCTGCCTATAGCGCCCTCCTTGCCTTTATCAACAGCTGTGTTTTACTTGTTCTTTCCTCTTGACCCTCCCAAGTGGCACTCTTGAGCGTTCTGTTAGCACATGGCATAAGAATTGGGTGTTATTTTCTGTTTCTCTGCTTCATCTATGTGGTCTTTGAAGGCTAGGACTTTTGGTCTTATTCATGGCACCCAGCGCTGGGCCCAGCTCATAGTAGGTGACCGTCATGGTCACAGTTCCACTGCCATGTTGGCTTTGGCCAGTGCAATGTGAGGAAAAGTCAGCTGGGGGCTTCCAGGTAGGAATCCTTTAAAAGCAGCCATGCCTCGTTTTCTCTAGGGTGTCAGATGTAAAAGCCATACCTGAACCAGCTGCAGCCATCTTGCTGTCCAAATGGAACTAGCTCTAGAAGCCATATGAGGGTGGCAGGGCAGAGCAGGAAGGAGCCTCAGTCCAGGAGTTCCCCTCTCTGTTCGCGAACTTAGGAGAGCAGCAGATTTCTCATGGTTTAGCCATTCTGAACTGAGGTAAAGACCCTGGAGTCTCTTCCTCCTCCTATTTCTTTTCCCTCCTCCTCCTCCTTTTTATTTCCCCTCCTTCTCCTTTTTGTTTTCCTTCCTCTTCCTCCTCCTCCCCCTCCTCCACATCCTCCACTTTCTCCTTTTCCTCCTCCTCCTACCCTCTTTCTCCTTCTCCTCTTCTCCAGAATCTTTTTTTTTTTTAACTTCCAAAATCTTCCTTACTGATTTGGTGTTCAACACCTATCTTTTACTGAACCTCCACTCTGGGTCCAGCATCAGTCCACTTGACAGCACCTGGCATTATCTTATCTGCTAATAAACTATAGACTCCTTTTTTTTAAAAAAGGACGGAAATCTATTTTGCCCAAAATTGTTCAATTATTCCCTTCTGCTGAGTGCATACCTAATGCCTTTTACATAGTAAGGGGCTACATAACTCCTTAAAAGTAGTTGAACTTGGGCTGGACCCGTGGCTGAGCGATTATTGCGCTTGCCCGGCATGTGTGAGTGCACGTTTGAACCCCAGCACCATGTACACAGCAGAGTATCAGAGCAATGAAAGCCACACGAAAAACTAAATAAACTTGATTCTCTCTTTCCCTCTCTCTCTCTCTCCCCCGTCTCTTTAAAAAGAAAAAAGTAGTTGGCCTCTTCAACTGCTTTCCCCCTTTTCATTAATTCTAATTGATCATTTATTTTTGCAACACAGAATTGCATTCTGTTCTGTTGTTCTTACATTGTTCCCCATTGGACATGTTACATTCCCCAAGATATTAAGGTCCAGGAGAACAGCACCTGAGTCTTATGGCGTCCCACACAGCTCTTAGCATTTTTAGGGCTCATAAGAGGCATCAACTCACTTCCTGATGAATGGGTCCACTGAAACCTTGAGTAACTTGAACAGTGTATCCAAGTTCATGGTTATGCACCATGTACCTGTGCAGATCACTGTTGCAAGCCTGTCTCAGTTCCTTGCTAGCAGAAGTTCCTACCTTCTTCTTTATGCCATATTTTGCCAGGCACCAAGCCAACCTCAATATAGGCTCTGTGACTAATGGATGAGAATATTAAGCTACCGTCTCCCACAAATCACAACCCCACAGGCAATTTTGATTCAGTTATCCTCTTAAGGACTGGTGTGATGAGGGTGGAACTGACATTTTTAAGAATCTAAATGTTAGGGGGCTGTTTTTGGAAGTGACACCACTCACCATTATCCTTGTCTGGACATTAGGCCCCTTGGATGTTGTCTGGGCAGCTGTGGAGCCTGGTTTTCTTTCTCACGCCACCAGGCATTACTGTTTTTGAAGCTCTGCCTCTTATGCATGTCCTCTGGGTCTGCAAAGAATTGTGCAACCACAGCTGCTGTTTGCGGAGAGGACCTTGGCACCCTGAGTTCTGTCCTTAAGAAGATCCCCTGATAAGAGATTCTGCCGCTGTGCCTCACACCTGGCCACATGATCATATTCAAGAATCAAACCAGAACTTAAATTATTTACTCCAACTCCCAACAAACAACCAGCCAGGGAGAGGTAAATATAGGGGCCTGTGCGTTCCCATTCCTCCACTCCCACTTTTAGCAAAGCTTCTCCTATCTTGGTGGTGGATTTTGACCCTGGTGATAACACACTAGCTCCCAGAGACAACATTTTTAAAACTTTAAAACTAAGAGAAAGTAGGGATTGGTTGTGAGTTAGCAAACCTGTCTCCAATGTTTTCTCCCTATTTTATTTATCCAAGTGCTCTAGCTGCTCTCCCTAAATCTGATGAACAGGTTTCCCTGTGAAGAACAGTTATGTACTCTTTGCCTTGCTTCCTATCCCCTGGCACTCAGAGGTGGCGGTGGTGACAGGGGAGTGGCTGCAGGTATGTTTCTGCATCAAGAGCATCTATGATACAGAGAAGAGAATGCTTGAAAGCAGGAATTTTAAATTTGATTTTCTACATAGTGTTCTGTGACCCATGAAAACATCCCAACTGAAGGTGACTGAACATGTGAGGTAGTACACAGGCTGCAAAGGTGTGTAAGACAGGTGAAGACCCTCCAGGGACACATTCAAAAGAGCAATTCAAAAGAGGAAAAAAATATCTTTTATTTTTTTTCAAAATAGATTATTTTTTACAAAGTAATCTGTGGACATAAAAGTGATAGAAAGTAGAAATGTATTTAGTAAAGGCAGTACAATTTCCACTTCCCCAACCCTAGTTCCAGAGATGGGCACTATTAAGAATTCTATTGTAGACTTTCAGAATTTTTACACTTATAGAAGCAGGCATTCTTTTTTATTATTTGTTCAACATCGTCTTACATATTGGAGGGAATTGTTGTTACATATTCATGCATACATGGATATTGACAATGTTCAGCCTGATCCCAGTCCAGGTTCTCTCTCCCTTCATTCATTCCCTGATCTCGTGTCTCCTCTGTAATATCCCATGCTCTAATTGGAAATGAGCATACACATGTATATTAATTGCTGAAATTTCTGAGTTTCTCTGCCTGTCTGTGTATAGTTAGGCTTCTCATAGAAGTCAAGTATTCCCCCTTGTATTGATAAACCCCCTGATCTCTTCCTCCCCTCCCTGCCTCCCTCCCTTCTCCCCCCAACTTCATAGTTATGGTTCCCCCAGCTTATGTGAAATTTCAACTTTGGTGAGTTTATTAATTCAACTTAGCTAACTTTCATCCTAACTGAAGTTTTATTCTAGCTAGAAGCAGGCTTTCTTATGCAGTGGACTCATATTACATATACGTTTCTCTTGATCATACAGTTACACTCAGATGTTATCTCATCTTGTACTTATGTTGGCTGCTTAATATTCCTTTGAAGATGTGTTACATACTGTTTCTCATTGGATGGACCTTTCAATTCTCCAAGGGTTTTTACTCTACTAGAACCAGTATTGCAGTGAACATCCTTGTTCTTTTATTTTTGTGCACATGTTGAATCAGGTTCTGCTTAGGGAGATTAGGGGAAATTCAGGAGAAAGGCAGAATTTTAGCATAGCCTGGGGGAGGGAATGGCAGGAGCAAGTGGGAAAGTACAAAATACATTCAGGGCTCTGTGAACAGACCTCTTCAGTTGATATGTAAGTTGTGTGGTCTCGTGTTGAATAACTCACTCAAAATGAAGGCTTGGGATAAAGGGAGGGTTTGCAAAGGAACATAAGTTCAAGGTCAGGCATTTTGAGTTGGCACTGATGTTGTAATATCCATGTTTACCTGGGATGTGAGGGTTTGGGGTGGATGGAAACTACCAGAGTATAGAAGGCACCCAGCCTTCCAGGAAGCATTAAGAAAGTTCAGAAACATGAAAGAGACACTGTGAAAGATGACTCGACAGGGCTTGGCGACTGGCTACGTGAAGGAGTGTATAGGCACCCCTCCAAACCCTAGAACCACCCCACACCCCCTGCTGTTAGAAACATCTAGCAAAATGGTGTAGGCTTTTAATATGCAGCCACTAACACCATTGTATTATCTAATTTGATTAGGGATGTTTCCCGCAGTTTCTTAGATGCTGGTCATCCCAACGTGGCTTTCAGAGTTGCTGGTTTATGGTGGGAAGAGGGTGGATTACAATGACCTTTTCAGGCAGCCACTGTGAAGTCACTGAAGGGGGTTGGCTGTGTTTTCTCAGTGATTCAGTGGAAACTTAAGCGTTACCTCCAAAGATGTGTATCTGAACTAAACGGGCGTTTTCACATCTACGGTTACTGAGTTAGATTTCCTCTTTTATCTAAATCAACTCTCTCCCCTCACCCACCTCAAATTACAGAGACCTGTTTTTGCTTTCAGAGCAGAAAGAAAGGATAGGAAGACACACTCCAAATATTTAGTTAGTTTCCAAAGTATGTGTTATGCAAAGCACCTTCAAGTACTGGGTTTCTTGAAATAAGAAACTATCATCTTGCCCTGTGTGTTCCCTTTGGCAGGAGCCTCCACATTAGCCATCCGCTCCAGGAGCCCAACACAGCTGTTTGCAGGAAGAATAACAACTCAGAGTCAGGAGAGCCGAATCCTAGCCTCAGCTCCCCCGCTGCCTGTCTGCCATGACTTCTCTGGGCCTCAGTTTACTTATTGGCAAAATGAGAGTTGAACGCGGTGTGCTTGTTTGTAGGACATAGCGCAGTCCCTGTGAGGTTTATGGGACAGTAACAAGAGACTTACTCTGCAGATCTGGATATGGAAAACCAGAGAGATGAGTGGCCTGGCTAAGTTGAATGTGGTTCTCCAGGATGAGATGAGATGAGATGAGAACCAAGGTCTGCTTTCCAACAGGTAACACCGTCCTCCGGAGCTCTCCAGTGAGTGTGCTTGGCAGAGAAACAGCTCAGGCGCCTGACTTCCTTGCACCCCTCAGCACCTCAGCTCTCAGGCAGCCCCTGGAGAGCTCCCTGCTTCTGATTTCCTCTTTGCACTCCTCCCTGATGTCTACGTTACTCTGCATTCTCAAGAGCCGCGTTCCTTCTTTCACCTCCTGGTCTTTGTGTAAAGTGAGTTTTTTTTGGGGGGAGGGGGGTCTTCGCAACTTCTTCGCCGTTAATCCTGGTTAACCCTGATGCCTCCTTTGAATTTTCACTTCATCATTGCTTCTTTCAGATGATTCTCCCTCAGCCTCCCTGCCAGCTGCATCAGTGGCAATGTTTCTGGATCCCATCAAATGCTGTATTTCCTCAATCACTGTGATAACAGTATTTACCAGCCAGCCAATGTGATCAATGCCTGTCCACTCATGTCATAGACAAAAAAAAAAAAAAAAAAAACTTGATGATAGTCCCCAAATTGCAGTGGCTTAAACAAGATAAAGGTCTAATTGGTTTCTTGTAACATGAACTTGGGAATCAGCTGTCTA
>PVKS010016565.1:0-44712 GCA_004027875.1 Aplodontia rufa | reverse complement strand
TTTAGTATTAACTGTAAAGCTAGAAATGAGAAAGAGAGGAAGAGAGGCAAAGAAAGAAAGAGAAAGAAGAGAAAGAGGAAGAAGAAGAAAAAAGAGAAAAAAAATCAGTGTACTAAAAAAAATAAAAAAATAAAAAATAAAAAAATTTAAAAAATAGAATAAAATATGCTAACATAAAAAATAAGATAGAGCAGGAGTAAAAATTTAAAAAGATAATGAGTTAAAAAATAAAAAAAATTAAAAGCTAAAAAAGTAAAAGAAAATGAAAATACCAAATAAAAAATTCTTAATGAAAGTTTATATCTGTAGACAATGAGGGTGTCTCTGGGACCTCAAATTGAATGTCTCTCAGTCTGTGGCCCCATGCAGGCTGTCTCCCGGTACCAGGATTGCTCCCCACAATATGCAGGCTTGGGAGACGAGTGTTTTACTTAGGATAGGGGATGTCCAGCAACAGTATCTGTGGCTCTGCTCGTATCTGCAGTCTTGGCTACTTCTGTAGCAGATGTGGGCTTGTGACCAGTGAGCACGGAACGTAATGTAATTGCCACCGATGCTAGCAGAACAGAGAAGTTCCTCTTCCTTCCAGCGTACACTCTGGTCTGTAGCCCCGCCTATGTGGCTGATGGGAAATGTAGTCCCGTCGTTCGTACGTACTGACGTCGAGCAGCCGGGCGCCTGGAGACAGCGGCTGTCTCCGAGCACAGCTCTCTCCCTTCACAGAATGCAATGTTGGCAGGGTTCTAATTAGTTACAGACTGGATGGGGTTAGTGATGAAATCTATGTTTCTGCTCAGACCCACTGGATCTTTAATGTGGTTTGCTGCCCAGTCTCTGTAGATGGTGCGGGATTGTGACCAATGAGCACACGGAACGAAAAGGAAGTCGTCAGTGTTCCTGCCCGTACAGGGAAAAAATTCCCCTAGTTCCCACAGGAGAACTGTAGTCCCGATTTTGCAGCTGATGGGAAATGTAGTCCTGTCGTTTGTAATGGCGAAGAATTACTGTGCACCCCAGGGGGCCGTCCTCAAACACGGCTATAACCCCTCACAGAGTATGAGTTTGGCGGGGGTCTAATTAGTTGCAGACAGGGTGGGTTTAGTGATGGAATCTATATTTTCGATCAGACCCGTTGGATCGGTGGCTGCCGTTTGTATTCCCATCCCTGGAGCCGGTCGGGAATGCGTCCAGCATACTGTTCCCGTTCTTGATAGAACAGCCAGAAACTTGCTATTTCCAAACTCGTAGGAATGCTACACCAAGCAAGGAGCTGCACCAGTAATCCTGGGGGGGTGGGGGCAGACAGAACTCTTTCTGGCAGACTGTCCGCAGTGGCAGGTTTATGTGCCCGAGGCGGGAAGGGGAAAACCCCCGTTACTTTTTTTTAAAATTTTTTTTCCCTTCTCTCGAAACTCCTAAGACTCGGTTCCTTATTAAAAAGCTTCACAAACTAGTAGTAGACAATCATATATATTTTACCCTGTACGCACCTTGGAAAATTGCTGATGCAGTGGATTTTTCCCAGTCAGAGTCAGAGCCCCAGCGAATGTTGTCACGCTTCAAGATGCCATCTTCCGATCTTTTTATCATATTTTTAAAGCTGCTTGTTATAGAAGTTTTCTACTCAGCCATTGGGTTGAATTTTATTATTGCTTGCAATAGTTTCAGATTGAGCCCATTAGTATCCTATTAAAATAGGATACTACCAATGATAATACTTTTACTATTTTTTATTTCTTGTGTCTTTATTTTCTTCTCTTGTCTAATTGAAATTTTAGAACCTCTAAAATAACATTAATTAATGGTGATGATAAAGGACATCTGTTGTTTCTGAATTTATGCAGAATCTTCATCTTCTAAATTATTGCTTTTAAAATCACAAATGGATTTTGTATTTTGTATTTTACCATTTTTTCATGATTTGTGGTGATTATTATTCTTTTTATTAACATTCTAACATGGTAAATGATATTAATGGAGTTGGTAATATTGAATCATCCTTGAATTCTTGGCATAAGCCCATTTGGAGTGGTACACTATTCTTTTTTTGATTGGTACATGTTAATTAAACAGAGTGGTGGGTTTTATTGTGCATATTTGTACATCTATAAAAATATAATTTGATCAATTTCACCCCCTGGTATCTCCTGCACCCTCCACTTCTTGCCTTGAACTGTTTCCTCTACCCTAATGATTTTCCTTCTACTTTCATGGCACTCCTCCTGCCTTCTTTTTCCCTTTCTGTTTTTCCTTTTTTCCTTCTAGCTTCTGGCTTATATGACTAAACATTATGATATCCAGTTCTATCCATTTATTTTTTTGCAAATTTTGTTCTTCCTTACAGCTGAGTAGAACTCCATTGTATATATGTAGCCCATTTGCTTTATCCATTCATCTGTTGACAGGCCACTAGACCGATTCCTAGGGTGGACTGATTAGATTACAACTCTCACTATCCAATCATTTCACTTCATTCCTATATTAACATAGTAGTTTTGGGGGGCACCTCATATCTAAACCGTAACAGGATCCTATTTACGAGATCTTTTCATCTGTATGTTGAAGTGCTTTTCCTATCTTCTAACATTTGCAAAGGTTCTGGCCTTATACTTAGGTTTTCATTCCCGTTTGAGTTGACTTTTGTACAGGGTGAGAAATAGGAATCTCATTTTATTCTTCTTTAAATGGATATTCAGTTTTCCGAGCCCTGTCTGTTAGAGGCTGACTTTTCTCCAATGTTTGTTTTTAGCATATTTGTCAAGAATCAGATGACTGTAGCTGCACGGATTTGTCTTTGTGTCTTCCAGTCTGTTCCACCAATCTACTGTTTTTACAATACTAGCATGCTGTGTTTGGTGCTATGCTTTTGAAACATAATTTGGAACTTGCTATTGTGATGCCTCCAGCATTGCTCTCTTAGCTCAGGATTGTTTTGCCCATTCTGGCTCTTTTGTTTTTCCACTTGAATTTTAGGATGAGTTTCCTAGTTCTGTGAGGAGCATAATTGGTGTTTTGATGGGTTTTGGTAATGTGGCCATTTTAACAGTATTAATTCTAACACTATTGATTAGACACTTCTTTTAGTAACCTTTTCAATTTCTTTCTTCAGTTTTCTATAGTTTTCATTGTAGAGATCTTGCACTTTCTTGGTTATATTCATTCCTAGATGTTTCATTTTTTTTTCAGAACTATTGTGAATGAAATTGCTTTCCTGATTTCATCCTCAGTGGATTCATTATTGGTATATGGGAAAGCTATTGATTTTTGCATGTTCATTTTGTATTCTGCTACTTCAATGAATTTGCTTATCTGTAAGTTTTCTGGTAGAGATTTAAGGTCTTCTAAGTATTAGATTGTATCATCTTGAAATATGAATAATTTGACTTATTCTTTCCAATTTGTATAGCTTTTATTTCTTTCTCTTGCTAATTGCTCTGGCTAAAAGTTCAAGCACTATATTGAATAAGAGTGATGAGAAAGGAATTCTTGTCTTGTTACTGATTTGGGGGAGAAATTTTTCAGTTTTTACCATTCAGTATGATATTGACTTTGGTTTTAACATATATAGTTTCCTTATTATGTTGAGGTAAGTTATTTCTATCCCTAAATTTCTTTAGGGTTTTTGTCACGAAATTGTGTTAAGTATTGTCAAAGGGTTTTTCTGCATCTATTGAGATGATCATGTGGTTTTGTCCTGGGTCTTATTTATGTGTTGTATTACATTTATGAATTTGCATGTGTTGAAACATCCTTGGATCCCAAGGATGAAGCCAATTTGATCATGGTGTATTATCTTTTTAATGTGCTGTTGAATTTGATTTGCTAATATTTTATTAAGGATTTTTCATCTATGTTCATCAATGATATTGGTCTGTAGTTTTCTTTCCTTGATTGTCCCTATCTAGTTGTTATCAGGGTAAGATAAGATTCATAGAATGAGTTTGGATGCATTTCTCCCTCCCAATTTCATAGAATAATTTCAGGAATAGTGGCATTAATTCTTTAAAGTTCTGGTAAAATTCAGCTATGAATCTATCTGGTCATGGGTTAGGGTTTGTTTGTTTGTGTCTTTTGATTATTGTGTCAATCTCATTGGTTATTATTGGTCTATTTAGATTTTCCATGTCATCTTGGTTCAGGTTTGGTAGATCATAAGTGTCTAAAATTTTATCCATTTCTTTTAGATTTTCCACATTATGGGAATGTAAGTTTTTAATATAGTCCCAAATGATCCTCTGGATTTCAGTTATGCTTATTATATTATCCTCTTTTCACCTCTAATTTTATTAATTTGATCTTCTCTTTCTTTTTGTTCGTTTGGCAAGAGGGTATTGTCATGAGTGAGACCCGAGTGGCGGTGCTGATATCTACGCCTGCAGGTGACCACTCTCTCTGAGAGATTGCATGTTCAGTGACAGATGCAATGAGACAAGTTCAGGTATTAATATCACAATTCTCAAGGGATGTCATACTACAAATCACACTCTCCTATATTCTTATCTTACTTAGTCACAGCACACATAATATAATCTAATAATTACACACCACTTATAGGCTATTCTTAATGCAATAAGCTCAAGGCAATAGGTAAGGAAGAGTAAGCTCATAGTCCTCTCACCAGCAGCGGTGTGATCTCCATGGTTACCAGTAGAATGCAAGCAGAATGGTCAGGCAGGTCAGGTCAGGCACTCTCCAGGAGCGGAGGTCAAATTGCAGGGAGCTGAAGAATCTGGCAGGCAGGCAGGCACTCACCAGAGAGTGAAGATCAGGTACTCTCCAGGCGGAGTCTAGGCTGCTGGGTTGCTGGGTTTGATGGCAGGTTGAGCGGGTTGCAAGGGATGGAGAGGAGGCATGCAATGGGCGTAAGGACCAATGTCAATATGCTTCCATTGTGGGGTATGTCTCCCGATTTCTTGGTTATAGGCCTCGGTTTTTATCCTCTTTTTTGTGAGGTCCAGGCCCACTTGTGGATTTTCTCATTTTTGGGTAGGGCCCACCTGGTTACCCAAATAAGGGTACGCCCATTTGTTTTTTTTTCCATTCGTATGAATTTTTGGGTAGGTGGCACTTGGTTAACACGATAAGGGAACGCCCATTTGTGGTTTTTTTCATTTGTATGAATTTTTGGGTAGGTCTCACAGTTGCTAATCTTCTGCTAGTTATTTTTGGTACAACACAGGAGCTGTGGCTCAGACTAAGTTGCTTCACTGTGTAACTTGCGTTTTGGAAGCTTGCTCTGTGTACTAGACTATGTCTCTGTCACTCTGGACAGTCATCAATCTTGTTTCATTATTGTTTATTTTTTTCAAAGAACTAACTCGTTCTTTCATTAATCTTTCACATTGTTCTTTTAGTTCCTATTTCATTAATTTCAGCTCTACTCTTATATCAGTGATTTGGTGCTTCTCTCTTGCAACTTTTAAAATCCTCTCTTCGTTTTAATTTTTTGTACTTACAATAGGTTGAGAAGTTCTTTTCTGGTAGTATCTATTTCGAGTTCCAAATGCCTCCAGGACATGTATGACAATCTCCATTGCAAGATTAGAGAAATTTTCTGCTATTATTGTACTGAATGTTTTCCATTCCATTAGTCTGTGACTCCTCTTCTTCTTCAAAACCTATATGTCTTAAGTTTCACCTTTTAATGTTGTTTCAAACCTCTTACGTATTCTCTTCATTGTTTCTTAATATTTCCTTTATTACTGAATGTTCCAATTCATCTGCCTTATCTTCAGTTCCTGATCATCTTTATTCTGCTGTTCAGCTTTATCTGTTCTATTAAGAGAGTCTCCACTGACTCTCATAAAGATATATTTATGTATTATATAATAATGTATTTTTTGGTATCAGGGATTAAACTCAGAGGTGCTTCACCACTGAGCCTCATTCCCCATCATTTTTAATTTTTAATTTTGAGACAGAGTCCTGCTAAGTTGCTTCGGGCCTCACTAAATTGCTGAGGCTAGTTTTGAACTTGAGATCCTCTTGCCTCAGCTTCCCAAGCCTCTGAAATGACAGGAGTGTACCACTGTGTTGGCTCCCCTGAATTTTTTATTTGATTGAGTTTTTATTTTCCAGGAGGTCTGTTTGGTTCTTTTTCAAAATCTCCATTTCTTTATTGGTATGCTTTTTCATGTCCTGCATTTTCTTCCATAATGTATTCCATTGATCTTTTAATGCATTGATTATTTCAACAATCAATATTTAGAATTCTTTGTCCAGTTTTCCCCTACTTAAATATGCATGTGTTCAGTTATTAGAGTGATATTAACTTTTGGAGGTGTCTTATTGCCTTATTTTCTCATATCTCATGTATTTCTGTGTTTAAATTCACACTTTTGCAGAGAAGGATATTTCTTCCACAGTTACTTGTGAGCTTTTTCCTTTTCTTTTCTTTAGTGAGCCTCTTTCTCATTACTGTGTGCCCCAGGCTGGGGGTATATCTCTGCATCCGAGAACCCACTCAACCCGTTCACAGTGCTATGATCAGTCCCTAGAACCACTTTAAGAGGAGATAATAATGAGTGCTAACTCTAACCCCCTCAGAACAAACCAGATACTGATAAACCTTGAAAAATAATTGCAAATGTTCTTTACAACTCCACCAGCCCCAAAAGTGGACCAGGGCAGTTAATACTATCAACTAGGTTGAAAATGAGGTATTAAAGAAAATAAAATGAATATTAAACTATATGTGGAAAGGGAAAGAAGAAAAGAAAAAGATGCCACCTCCCCCCCAAAAAAAAGGAAAGAAAAGAAAAAGATGCAAAGAAAGAAAGAGAAAAGGAGGGAACAGATATGGATGAAGAAAAAGCAAAAAAGAAAGGAAAAGAGGAGACAAAGGAACAAAAAAGAAGAAGAAGGATCCAATTAACACTTTAAAATATCAAAAATACCTAAAGTTGGATTAAACTATGCTTTGTCAAACAATGAGAGACTATCAAATCAACAGAAAAGACACAACCGTTGACATCTGAAACTAACAATAAAGAGGCTAAAATTACTTGGGGCTGAGGTATTTGGGATGGAGAGATTTGTTACTGGGCCTCCCAGACTTGGATTCCTCCAGGTCTTGGGAAGCATAGTAAAACCCCAGTCTCCATTTGCCGCATGGCCTCTGTGTGTCTCTGGGGTGGAGGTGGCCAGTGCACCGCCAGCTCAGCACTGGGTCAGGAAGTTTCCTGCTATAGCTGAGTGTTCTACCTCAAACATCATGCAGAAGTCAGAGTCCGGTGCCCCTCCACGCAGACCTTCCCCACCCACCTCCAGCAATGACCCTAGGTGGCTCTGGTGGTCCCTGGCATGCCAGGGCTCCCAGGAGCTCCCTGGAGGACCTGAGGCGAATGGCTCTGGATTGTGGCGCAGCAGCCAGATTTCTCATACTGTGCCTCAAACTGTGGCTTTGTGTGCTCCCTGTGAAACCCTGCCCAGGGTTCCATGACGAATCTCTTAGCTTGATTTCCCCAACATGGGGCAGATTGGACTGTGCCAGTGGGCGGCTGTGCGTACTGTAAAGCACCCCATCTGCTCTGCTCCATTCCAATGCCGCTGGCCTTAGCAGGGCTTGGCAGTTTGGGGCTCTAAGTGATCTCACCATGTAGGTTAATTAGACGGCCTGGTTTAAATGCATTTCCTCTGAGAAAATTGGCTGGTAGTCCAGGTGGAAGGAAGCTGTAGAAATTTAATCAATTTTTAGACCTGCCAGCTTAGGTGTGGTCTTCACAAAACGGTTGCCTGCTACGGTTCTCCACCACCAAACTGAGAAAAGCAGTGGATTAGCTCACTTCACTGCTTCTGCCCAGCTGGTTCAGTCTCTGGTTCCTTTCTGTTGCTATTTTAGAGGCAAGCTTGTATCTTTGCTTTCTGTCTCCTTCCTTCTTTATTTCTCTTTCTTTCCTTTCTTCTTTCTTTCTTTTCTTTCTGCCTTCCTTCCTTTCCTTCCTTCCGTTTTTCTCCTTTTCTCTCTTACTCCCTCTCTCCCTACCTCTCTCTTTCTTTCTTCTCTCTCTTTCTTTCTCTTTCCCTCCCCTCTCCTCCATCCTCTCTTTTTTCTTTCCCTCCCTCCCTTCCTTCCTCTTTCTTTTCCTTCTTTCTTTCTTTCTCTTTCTCCATCACCCCTCCCTCCAGACTTAGCTCAGTGCAGGTTTGCTGTTGATGAATTCTCTGTTTCTGTTCTAGTAAATAGAATTTCTGAGTCTGTCTCTGATTGTCACGTTATTCTTCAGTGAATATTCTGTCACTAACCTTGCTGAGTTGCTTTTCTTCTGTTTGGAAGCTAAGCTATAGAGGAAGTTGGAACTGGAAGCTGCCTCTACTCTAGCATCTTAAAAACAAATTCTAAAGTTAGTATCATCGTCTCATTACGGCTTCAATTGCACCTCTTAGGTTTTGCCCACATTGTTTTCATTATCATTGTTCTTGGAGCATTCCAAAACTTTGATTTCGAAATATTTCAGTGACTGAAGAATTAAGAAACTATGAAAAATATTTCTAAATGGCAGGGTTGCTTTTGGATTTATAATTTTACTTTATGATGATCAGAAAACATTAATTTTACTTTCTAATTTAAAATAAGTATAGCCAGACACAGTGGCACATACCTGTAATCACAGTGGCTTGGGAGGCTGAGGCAGGAGGATAGCAAGTTTAGTCAGCCTCAGCATTGTAGCAAGGCCCTGAGCAACTTAGTGAGACTCTGTCTCAAAATCAAAAAATAAAAAGGGCTGGGGATGTGGTTCAGTGGTTAAACACCCCTGGCTTCAATCCCTGATACCAGAACAAAAACAAAAACAAAAACAAAGTATATTAAAGCTTTCTTTCTGGCTGGCTATAGTCAATTTTCATAACTTATACTAGATCACTTAGGGAAACATTTATTTTCTGATTTTAGGGTATAGAGTTTGATATATAGCAATTAGATTATCTGCTGTTTATATCTTCTATTTAACATAGGGTGTGTGTGTGTGTGCACGCGCGTGCGCGCAGGTGCTGGATTTAACATAGACTGAATCTCCTACTGTCAATGAAGTTCTGCATATTTCCTGTGGGTTTTACTCTATGAATATCGGTGCTGTGCTATGTGGTATATATTCATAACCATTATATTTATATCGGGAACTGCAAACTCCTTATTTTCTTTGTAAATTCTATAATTCCAACCACTGAGGGCATATTTTTAGTCACAGCTGTTCTGCAAACACAAACCAACAAAGGTCAAAGGACAAGACTGATTTGTTTACATTTATGATGATGTCTGCTATAGAGTGTGTTGCCGTTGGTCTCAGAAAAATTGATCAGTTTGCACAGCAACATCTTTAACTTTGTTTTTCTATCTACTACATATATTTGAATCTCCCAGAGCAAAACAAATCAAAACAAAAACAAAAGGATGTATAGAGTACATCACCCGGGGCTGATCATTTAGCCTCAGACAGAACCAACCTTCTCCCTCCCGCCTTCCCTCCATCACTTCTTTCCCTATTACCCCTTACCCCTTCTATCACCTGTCTCCTGACATATATCCCCTGAAGAAATATTATTTTCAAAGAAGATACCTCCTGCTTCCCATTGTCTCATGGCTCCTAACCTTTTGAAGTTGGGGACAGTAGATTCACTGGTAATCACATATGGGTTCCCAGAACAGGAAAGACCATATTGGCCATAAGGTCATATTCAACTTCTCATCCTTGAGGGTCCACCACATTCTCAAGTTTCTTTTTATTCTCCCTCTGTGCCTCTCCCCTTGTGCCACTCATTTCCCATACATTCATTTTGCAAAGGCTGCGAATCCCATCTCTCCAGATCAGATGAACTCAGAGTATCTTCTTGGTCCTGACATGTGCAGAGAGGTACAAGGCCCACCTTTGAAATGGGGGAAATTTAGAAAAGAAAAAGAAAGAGGGATGCCCCATAACTGTTACTATAGTTTAGACTGACACATCTTTGGTTGGATTTTCTTACATGGTGGGCATGCATAAACACAGAAGCTACGGATCATCAAACTGCACAGAGCACTCAGTGACTGAAGGGCCTCTGATTAGTTTTAGCCTCAGCCTCCCTTTACTGCTTTCTAGGGGATGTGAGAACTTATCAATTCAGGAGATGGTTTGTTCTGAGGTGTGTAAATATTGGAGTAAGATGCAGCATAGTGTTTCGGAACAGGCCAGGTCACCATAGATATTGATCAAAATCAGAACCTTGCAATTTATGATGAATTGTTTACAAATACACCTATCAGTAAAATAGCCCAATTTTTAAACAGAATGCAACTGAGAATAATCAGTGTTTTAGTACTTTAGTGAGAGTATTAATTGTTGGAATTTTTACTTTTGGAAATTTTTAGCAAGATTTAAGATGGATGGATAATTCAATTGCTAAAAGTATTTGGTGATTTAATTTCAAAGTCACTTTGCTACATTAACTTGCGGACCATCATGGCAATAATATCAGAGGTTGGCTGAGAAAGGTCCTACTTAATTGTTTAAGTATGGTCAAGCACCACTTAATAACATTTCAGTCAACAAAGAACCACATATATGATGGTGTACCCGTAGGTGACATTTGTGTAAGCACAGTCTGTTAGGTTCACGCAATGATAAAATTGCCTAACGACATATTTCTCAGAATGTTTCCTTGTTGTTAAGCAAGATGTGACTATGTAATGTTTGAATTTTTGAAATTATGAACCAGCAAGCTTGAAAACAATTCCCAGTGACATCCTACAACTAAATTAACATTTGCCAGTGGAGATCATCCATAGAAAGGGTAGATAGAGCCCATTAGTGCTTATTCTGATAGGCCTTTAAAAACACATAGATGGGGAAAAAGAGTGAGCACTTCACACCAAGATTGCTACAAGATATTGAAGCTCACTTTCGATAGCTATCAAAGTCCAACCTGAATGAAGATAGCAATAGATGATTTCAAAGTGTATTCAACATCTCTACCTAAATAATAATGGCTCTTGTCAACTGGAAGAAACAGCCTAACCCACCACCTTACTGCCCATTGCAATTAGAAGCAGCAGAGCAAACAGATCAAAAGTTGAGGTTCTAGAATCCAACATCCTGGATTCTGAACCACTTGTTCTCTGCTGTGATCTTCTTTATTAAAAGAGAGAGAGAGAGAGAGAGAGAGAATTTTTTTAAAGACAGAGGGACAGTGTGTGTGTGTGTGTGTGTGAGAGAGAGAGAGAGAGAGAGAGGGAACCAACTCTGTTTACTTTTTCATATGGCCTTTGTTGCTTGGACATTTGGTTGTGCACATGGTGCTGGGGTTTGAACCCGGGTACTCGCGCACGCCAGGAAGCACTGTAACCACTGAGCCACCACTCCAGCTCCTCTGCTGCGGTCTGGAAAGGGTGTTACAGTATTTCACTCCTGTCTCTGCAGTGCCTTCTGCTGACGGGATTGGGCATTGTGCCAAGAGAATATCAACAGGCACCTGCTCCAGGATCAGACAACAGGCAAAGAAGGACGTATTTGCATTTTTCTAGATTTTTAAAAAAGGTAAATATCAGGGGCTGGAGCAGCGACTTGGTGGTTATGATGCTTGCCTGGCATGCGCAAGTACACAGTTTCAAACCCCAGCACCCACATGCACAACTCAGTGTCAGAGCAATGAAAGCCATGTGAAAAACTCAATAAAAATTGATTCTCTCTGTATCTCTCTCTCTCTCTCTCTCTGTATCTCTCTCACTGTCCTCTCTTTAAAAAAATGTAAATATCAAAAAGCATGAACATACATTCCTATCTCTCTTTTTAATTTTACATAAAAGGAATTTACTGTGCAAATAGGTTCTTCATCTGTTTTTTTTTTCCCACAAAATTATATACCTGGAGATATTTCCATATCAGTATATAGGGAGCCTGTTACTTTTTGGATCTTAAATGTCCTCAAAGGCTTCTATTGAAGACTTGGTCCTCAGCTGATGGCACTATTGAAAGGTGGGGGAAACTTCAGGAGGTGGGGGTCTTGGGGAGGAAGTTAAGTCATTAGGCACTGGAACCCTGGCCCTTCTCTCTCCCTCTTTGCTTCCGGGGTGCCATGAGGTAAGCAAAAAGGAATGTTCCCTCTCTGTGACATTCTACCTCACCACAGACTGGGAGGCAGAGGGTCTAACTGACTTTGGACTGAAGCTTCTGAATCTGTGAGGCAAAATAAGCCTGTCCTTCTTATAATTTTCTCAGGTATTTTGTAACAGTGATGGAAAGCCAACTAACTTAGAGCATCTTCATTTCAAAAAAATTAACTTCATGTACCATAATGTATTTAAATAGTATCTACCAATGGAAATTTGGAATGCTTTCAATTGTTTGTTAATACAAACAATGCTACAGTAGATTATTTTGTATATATGTCATTTTGCACGTGTACAAGTATGTTTATATTTGTAGGCTAAAGATAAGAAGGTAATCACCAGGATAAAGGATAATATGCATTTATAATTTTGATAGCGACTGTCAGATAGACCTTCACTGGGGCTGAATACTTTACACTCCTGCTCAAAGTGTATGTGAATGCCTGTTTCCCCACACTCTCACAATTCAAAGTTTTAACAACTGTTGGATTTTTGCCAATTATATTTATGAAAAATGATATCTCAGTATATTTTCCATTTGTATTTCTCTTATAGTAAATACGGTGAACAACTTTTTCTTGTATTTAAGATGTAAGCATTTTTCCTTTTCTGTGAATTGTCTGTTTATATCCTTTGCTCATTTTTTTTTTCTATTGGACATTGGCCTTGGCTCTGTGTTTTTAACCTGAGAAATTTTAAACACTATAAATTATTTGGGGTTGAAAAAAATCCCACTGCATTTTAATTTTATAAAACTCACAATAAATCCACCATTTCAATACTAGTAAATATGTCTTATTATACTACAAAATAGTCTTTGTTCCAGGGCTGCAATTAGAAATTTCAAACATGGCTCAGATGTGTGCATGTGTGAGTGCTTATAATGATGCCCTTCTTATAAAGTCACATGAGGCTATAAAACTTTACTCCAAAAAGGGAAACCAAACTCAAATGAGGTCCCTAGAACACGGCTATTCTGAGGCTTAAAAGTAAGGTCCCAGATTAGCCTAAGCATTGCTCACTAGAAGGGGATAACATTTCTAATTATTTTAAGCCCATTTGTTGAACAGTTTCCAGTCTAAATCATTAATATCAAGCCAGATTTCTGCATTGGCTGTTTGAATGGTGTACAGTGTGGTATATTTATATTAAGCTCCATTTTTATTAATAATGTTCAAAAGCATAATAGACATTGTGAAATAGAATGTCAGAGTTGGAAGGACCCTTGCCATCTTGTCTGATCCCTTTGCTTTTTATAAGCCATTTATATGGACTTTGGTTTTTACCTTTCCCCCTTAATTTTTCTTCAGCCTTTTAAATGTTTTCAATACTTGTCATCGTAACATCTGGTTATAAGTCCACTCAGCTTCCATGTTGTATACGCAAAGTCTTCTTTGCTTAGTTCTTGTTTACTAACTTTAGTGGTATCTACACATTCTCTAGAGCAGAAGCTCTAGTTGGTTTTTCTTCTTTTCAAATTGATAGGATTCAGCTTCCGCTTGGATCATGTATGGATCTTTTAGTAGAAGTCTTCTGAAGTTCCCAAAGATCCAGTCATCTGTAGGTTTACGAGAGAATAGGAAGGTGGGGTGATGGATTCTTCTACTTTCCCTAAGGGAGGGACCAACCTGCTTTGGGGCAAAGTTAATATTTCTGCATAACTTTGTTACATTCTATTTCCTGAGGTCATAACAGTCTGGGTTCCAATTACATTCCTAAAATAATGAGCCTGTTACAGTAAATGAACATTTTCAAGTGCAACTGAATAACCATCTATTGAATGTGCCGACACCTAATAATTTTCCCCTTGGCAGAGGAATGAGGTAGGCATTTGGATAATGGGAGGTAGTTCGTGAAACATGATAGAGAAAAGGAGGATGAGAATGTGAAGTGGCTCTCTGGTCTCTCAGGGCATCTGTGTAATCAAGGCAGCTGGGAGATAAAGGTGATGGGCCCTGTCTGAAAATGGGGGAGGCCCCTGACTCTGAATCGCCTCAGGCTTGGTTCTAACCTGACCCCAGATGTCATCTGCTCTAAGTCCGACTTCTTTCTCCCTTTTAAAGTTGTGTCCAATATCAAATGTCACATCAGTATCCTGGGATCAGAGCTATCTCAAGGAGCAGAGTTATGCAGAGTAGGCTGCGTTAGGAAGAGCTATATTTTAAAATGTTAAAGCTGTGGCTTTCAACAAAGCATGCTCTATGTAACAATATTGCCCTTTGGCTTTGTGGTATTTTCATATGGTTTTTATCAAGGCAACTTTGTGACCAGACATTCACAAGCCAAATGTTCCTGTTAAAAAGGAAAAGAGAAAACTGGTTGTGACAGAGTAGCAGAAATGCTCTTCATGGGAAATAAAGAAGGACCCTAACCAAGGATGGAGGGGTGTGTCAAGGCTCTATCATCTACAAGTATCTCCACATCATTTTCTTACCAAACAACTGGAAATCTTGCAAACTTCCACATCATGTTGGAAAGAACAGCGTGTATATTTCTGGGGTCACAATTTTCTTTGTACACCTGCACAGGTTTCCTATCTTTTCTGGATCTGTGTAGACTCCCCAAGCTCAACCAAGTGGTAGCTCTATTTGCAGGTAGTATCCTGGAGGTTAGATGTGGTGGCTGCGCCTGGCAGATTCAAAAGGCAGATGTGTTTTCTATTTCCAACAGAAACAAAAGGTCAGAAATCATTTGTATTCATGCACCTTAGACAAACCATATGCATTTTTAATTTTGCCCCAGAACTCTGTGTCAGTCCAAGGAAATACGGACCGCTGGGCATCCTATAAAATGTCATATTGATTCATTAAATTGATGATGTTGTGCTGATTGTCTAAGACAAGGAAGGGGTGATAATATGTTGGAGACCTTGTACATATGTTCAAAAGGAGGGAATAAATCACATAAAAGTTCAGGACTTATAGGTGAGTATAATATTTAGGAGTCCAGGGGCCAGAGGGGTGCCCAGATATCTTCTCCAAAATAGCAGATGAACTATTACATCTTACATCCTGACCAGAAACAGGGAAGCTTTTTGTGTGGGGCTCTTTGGGTTCTCCAGGGTATGTGCGCACCCAGGATACGCTATGACCCATATATTGTATGGTATGGAAGGCTACCAGCTTTAAGTGGAGCCTGAAATGAGCAGGAGCATTTAGTCCTTCCTCTGGGGTCATTCCATCTGGCAGACCCTAGAGCATGTCAGAGATGTCAGTAGGGCCAGATGCTGTGCAAATTTGGGTTAAACTCTAATGGAGGTATCATAATGCATCTCTGGGATCCTGAAGCAGAGTCTTACTAATCACAATTGTACTGTGAAATTGCACATCCTGGAAAGTTATTGGGATCTGATAGCAATAGGACACTTGACCAGAGGTAACTTCCCACCAGAGTTAGTTCATCAAACTCATCAAGTCATCATGTTGGATGGGCCCAGTAGCTGTCTATCACCACATGGGGGTGGTACCTGTGGATCCAAGCCTGAGCATAATCAGAGAGCACAGCAAGATGTGTGAGCAGGAAGTCAGACCCAGAGGTGTCTAAATATTCATAGCTTATATCTATAGCCAGTGGTGATCCTCTGTGACTTGAAGGAGGAGCTAAGTTAGTGATGGTTCAACTTGGTTTGTGGGTATAAGCCCAAAAGGGACAGTGCCTGCATTGCAGTTACTTTCAGGGGTAGAGCTGAAGCCAACAGAAAGGAAAAACTTCCAATGGTCAGAGTCTGAATGATCTGAGTGGTACACCTGGTAATCATTTCATGTGGAAAAAGAAATGATCTGAAGTGGGAATATAAAGATTTTTAGGCAGTGACAAATGGCTTCACATGTCAAGGGCATGGGAGGAGAGGAAAGACAAGATCAGAGACAAGGAGGTCCGAATCAAGCTATACAGCTGGGTATCAGGCACAAAGAATGAAGATCTTGTAGCCCATGTTGGTGTCCATGATAAACTGTATACTTCAGAAGTAGAAAAAAGACTCAACAAGAACAGATTGACCAGACTTTCTTACTGACTTCCTTCAAGCACATGAATGAAGTGACCACAATGGGCTCAAGTGCTTAAATTTTCCTTTAGCAAGCCTGCTATCTACTACTACATCCGAATGGCCAAACTGTCAGCAACAGAGAGCTATGCTGAGCCTTCAATGTGACACCATCTCTCAAGGAGATCACTCAACCTCTTGGTGGAAGATCCACATTGGATCCCTTCTGTCCTGGAAGAGCCTACTGTTTTTCCTGCAGACTTTTCCAGGTATGAGTTGCCTTTCCAACTTTCAAAGCCTCAACCAGAACCAGTATTCCAGTGCTTGCAGAATACCCGATCCACAGGTATGGAGCCCTGTGTAATGTGGCATTTAACGATGTGCTTCAGAGCAAAGGAGGTACGGATGGGATCCATGCATTGTATCTTACCGTGCCCTTCAGAGAGGCCAGCTTTGTAAAGTATTAAATTATCCTTCTAAAGACAAAACTGAAGCATCAGCTCAGAGGAAATGCTGAAGGATGGGGTGTCATCCTTCCGGACATACCATAAGTATTAAGTCAGTAACCCTAATATCATGCTGTTATTCCAGCAAGAGAAAGAAGGGCTGCTGCTACACATTGGAAGCCACATGAATGTGGCAGAGCTCAAGTGATCTACTCAGGTACCCAACTGTAACTGGTAATGGAAACGTACAGCAATCATGACCTGAAAAATAATATGATAATCAAGGTCTCAGATACCTCGGAAATAAAGGTGTGGGTCACACCACTATTCCACCAACATGAAGGCAAGAGTGAGAAAAATACAGAATGGATAGAGAAGATGGTATGATAAGTATCAATTATATTATGGCATCTTGTAACCAACAGCAATGGTGGGTACTGTTGATTTAGGATCTCCAGAGAAGAACCAATAGGTTGGATGGATGGAAAGTGAGTAGATATAGAGACAGACAGAAAGCTAACAAGAAAATTGGCCCACAGAATTACGGAAGCTGAGAAGTCCCATGACCGGCTATGAAGCAAACTGGAGACTGAAATGAGAAGTCCCAGTTCAAGCAGTGAGGAAGAACAAAAAAGGGACTGAATTCTGCCTTCCTTCACCTTTTATTCTGTTCAGGTCCTCAATGGATTGGATAATACCCACCCACATTGGAGAGGCAATTCATTGTTTCTACTGTTCAAATGCTAGGCTCCTTTGCTGTTCTCACAGACACACCAAGAAATAGTGTTTAATCTGGGCACCCTGTAGTGTAGTCAAGTTGATGTATAAAATTAACCACCACACACCAATAACCTCCCTCTCCTAAGTCTCTTCTCAGGAATGGAACCATAGAGTACATGCCCCTCAGACATGCAGAGAGAAGTGGATTTATGTGACCATCATAGTGATATATCTTAGATAGCTCTTTTGGGAAATTTCTGTGGGGAGCACAATTGACTAACATCCTTTTTTTAGTTAGCTTTTCCATCTCTGTAGTCAAAATACCTGCAAAAACAATTTTAGAGGAGGAAAAGTTTGTTTTGGGGCTCACAGCTGCAGAGGCCTCAGTCCATAGATGCTTGGCTATTTTCCTTGGGGCGTGAGGTGAGACAGAATATCAAAGTGGAAGAGTGTGGTAGAGGGAGTGACTCAGAACGTGGCCACCAGGAAGGAGAGAGAAAAAGAGAGAGACAAGCCTCTCACCATGGACAAAATATGTACCCCCAAATGACCCACCTCCTACAGCCACACCTTACCTCTCCACAGTTAATCCTTACCAGTGGATTAATGGATTGATTAGGTAAAGGTTCTTATAACCCAATTATTTCACCTTGAAACTTCTTGCATTGTCTCACACATGAGCTTTTGGGTGATGCTTCATACTTAAACCATTATAATCCTCAAGCCACGAACACTTAGACTCACCAGGCTGGTCCTGCCAAAGTTGGTTTTCTCCCAAGCTACCTCTAGTAAATACTGGCCTACTCCTTCCAGAAGTGGTATCTTTCATGAGCAGCTCTATGCACAGACACTCTATGGGCTTGCCTGAGACTTTCTCTACTTCTTGGAGGACATGAACTGGTACAGGTTACAAATATCTACAAACCCAAGAAGTTATTTAAAAGATGAAGTCAGTCTTCATCTTTGTTCAGGTTTTCAGTTTGTGGAGATTCAGTCCTGTGTCGTGGTCAAGTGCATGATTCTTAGAAGCAACCACCTTAGCTTCTCTACTAACTGACTTTTTGACTTTGAGTGAGTCAATTAACCCCCATGTTACATTTCCTTTTATGAAAATTAGTTATATTAACACATGATTCAGTCAAAAGAAAGAATATACACAAGGTATTGATTTGCATTCCCCTGATAATTCATAAGGTAGAAGCTATCATACAACAACATAAATTCTTGATGGTTCATGATGCTGAGCAAATATATTTGACCATTTGTATGTTTTCTTTGGAGATGTTCATTCAGATTCTTTATCATGTTTTTAAGTTAGGTTATTTCTCCCCTATTGAGTTATATGAATTCCTTATACTTTTTGTATATTAATTCCTTTTGGATAAATAATTTGAAAATATTTTCTCTTATTCTGTAGGTTACTTTTTCATTTTGTTGATTGTTTCATTTAATATGCAGAAATGTTTTAGTTTAATGCAATCTTATTTATTTATTTATTTATTTATTTGTCTTTGCTTTGGTTTTCATATCCAAAAATTCATTGTCAAAGCCAATGTCAGGGACTGTTTTCTCTAGGTTTTCATCTAAGAGTTTTATGGTTTCAGGTCTTATATTTAAGTGTTTAACTGACTTTGAGTTAATTTTTGTGTATAGTCTAAGATAAGGGTCTAATTTTATTCTTTTGCACATGGATACCCAATTTCCTAAGCACTATTTATTTAAGAGACTGTCTCACCATTGTTCATTCTTTGTGTCTTTATTGAAGATTAGTTGACTAAAATGCATGGGTTTATTTCTAACCTTCTATTCTGTTCCACTGGTATATGCATCTGCTCATGCTGGTAAAACCCTGCTTTGATTACTATAGATCTGTAATGTAATTTAGAATAAGGAAACATGATGCCTTTACCTTCATTCTTCTTGCTTAAGATTGCTTTAGATATTTGGGGTCTTTTGTAGCTCCGTATAAACTAGATTTATTTTAAAGAGAGGGACAATGAGTGAGAGAGAGAGAGAGAGAGAGAGAATAAGTTTGTTTAGTTTTTCATGAGCCTTTCCTTGCTCCAACACTTTGTTTCATACGTAGTGTTGGGGTTTGAACCCATGTCCCTCACACTTGCCTGGGACTGCTCCATCCCCTAGATATTTTTTTCAATTTCCATAAAAAATGCCATTGGAATTGTGATGTGGATTGCATTGAATCTGTAGGTCACTTTGGGTGGTATGGATATTTTGACAGTATTAATTCTTCCATTCCATGAACATTGGATGTATCTTTCCATTTTTTTGTGATGATATTAATATTTCTTTTAGTGGTTCAACATAGTCTTACATATTGGAGGGATCTGTTGTTATATATTTATGCACACATAGGTGTTGGCAAAATCAGTTAAGCCTGATCCTAGCCCAGGATCTCCCCCTCACTTCATCCATTCCCCTATCTCATGTCTCCTCTGTAATACTCCCCATGTTACAGATAGAAATGAGCACATACATGTATATTAATTATTGAAATTTCTCAGTTTGTATGCCTGCCTGCTTGTAGTTTGGCTTCTCTTGGGAGTTGAGTGTACTCAGCCATATTGATAAATCCCCCTTCCCTCCCTCTCCTTCCTCCCTGCCTTTTCCTCCTACCTTCATAGCTATGATTCCCCCAGCTTTTGTGATACTTAAACTTTAGTAGATTTATTAATTAAACTTAGCTAGTTTTCATCCCATGTTAGGTTTTTACTCTAGTTTCCATGTATGAGAGAAAACATTTAAAGTCTCTTTGGGATATTTCACTCAGAATATTTTTTTCCATTTCCATCCATTTCAGTGCAAAAGCCATGCATCTTTCCATTTTTAAAAAAATGTATTCTTCAATCAAAATCCCAATGAAATTTCACCTCATACCTCTTAAAACAACTGTTATCAAAAAGTCAGAAGAAAACAAGTGTTGGTGAAGATGGGGAGAGAAAGGAACGGCTGCAGACAGTTCTTTCTGAAGAACTGTGTAGAGTCTCTCCGAAAGGTAAAAAATTAGAGCTACATGTGATCCAGCATATCCCACTCGTGGGTGTGTGTCCAAAGAAATGAAATCAGATATCTGCACTTCATGTTCATGACAGCATTCACAACAGCCAATGTTTAGAAACAACCCAAGTGCTAGTCCGTGAATGAATGGGTCAAGAAAATTCCTCTCTCTCTCTCTCTCTCTCTCTCTCTCACACACACACACACACACACACGCATACACACGTTAATATCATCAAGTCTTTAAAAAAGGAAAATCATGCCATTATGACTAAATACATGGGTGTACCAGTAAGACGTTATGCTTAGTAAAATAAGACAGGCAAAGAATGACAAGTACCATGCTATTTTATTCCATGTAAGTATATGGAATCTAAAAAACGTTGAACTTTCAGAAACAAAGAGTGCAAGAGTGATTAACAATGACTAAGGCCTGGGTGAAATTAGGTTTTGATCAGAGGGTACAAACTTGTAACTGGGAGATGAATAAGTTCTGGAGACACGATGTATAGCATGGTGATTATCATTATCTTATCATAACAATGTGTTGTACACTTGAAATCTGTGATGAGACAGTAGATCTTAAATGTTCACCACACACACACAAGCATGCACACATGTAATTATGTGAGGTGATGAGTATGTTAATTAGTTGAATTGTGCTAATCATTTCACAATGTATGTGTATACCAAAACATCACAATATTAAATAAATAAAATAGATAAATATTTACTTGTCAATCATGCCTCAATAGAATTGGGAGAAAAAAATTCACAGGATATTTGAACAGATGGAATTTAAAATAAAGGACCTTCCACTTGGTATAAAGTTGTTAACTCAGTAATGCCAAAGGCAAACAGAAAATAATCACAGGAAGCAGCTACCATCCCCAGAGTTGAGACACTAAAGGACAAAGATTGGAATTCAATTATAAGCTTGGAGGAAGAGTTCTGTACTTTTCCTAGAGCTTCCACAATAAAGTTCCACAAACTGGGTTGCTTAAACAAAAGACTCAGTTATTTTACAAACTGGAGGCTGGAAATCCAAGATCAAGATGTCAGCAGGGTTGGTTCCTTCTGAGGGTGTGAGACGAGATCTGCTATGTGTTTTCCCCTAACTTACAGTTGCTTGCTGGAAGTTTTGATATTCTTTAGCTTAAAGAAGCATCACCTGGATCTCTGCCTTCAGCATCATATGACTTTCTTCCTGGGTTCCTGTCTCTCTGGCCATATTTCCCCTTGTTTATAAGGTTAGCAGTCATATTAGATTAGGGTTCAACCTAAGAAATCAAATCTTCACTTACTAATTACATTGGCTATGATTCTATATCCAAATAGAATCTATGTATTAGGTACTACATTCTAGGTACTTGGGTTTAGACATCAGCACATGAATTTTATAGGGGACAGGACTCAACCCAATAGGGCATGAAGGGTTAAAATGGACCTCTGAGGGAGATGTACTGGTGCTGCTAACACCTCCACGTTCAGAGGAGAGGTCAATTTGGTATGGAGGTTAGAACCTTGGGAAGGAGACACAAGCTGGCAGGTGTTGGTGACTCTGAGGGGACGTAGTGATACTGGTTCTTTAAGAGTTGGAACACGTTTAAATTTGCTTCATCTTCTGTTACCATAAAAAATTCCAGGTTCCAGGCTGAAGACGTGTTGGAATGACAGCCAGACAGTAAGCCTACAAGACAGACCAAACTTTTACTCCTCTATCCTTCTAGTCTCTCTCCAGTTGCCCCAATGGGCAGAGTCTAGCATGAAACAAGCAGGGAAAGAAGAACAAATGCTTGCAGAGTTCCAGTCCTAGGATCATAGAATGCAGAGGAGGTCATAGAAAGAGGAGGTCCAGGTATAAGCCCAGGGCACAGTCCACTTCTTCCTTCACTTGCCATCTGGATACAGCTTGCCACTATTTGGGTTTCCATATGTATTAGTCCATTTTCATTACTGTAACAAAATACCTGAGGCAGTATATTTATAAAGAAAAAAGGTTTGTTTAACTCACAATTCTGGAGGTTCAAAGGCATGGAAGGCCTCATGATGGATGGTAGAGCAATGACCAGAATAGGCATGTAAGGGGGAGAGAGAGAGGCAGAGAGAGAAAGAGAGAGAGAGAGATACAGACAGACAGATGGACAGACTGGAGGCCAGAGAGAGAGAGGGTGAGGTTCCTCAATCCTTTCCCTGGAGGTCAAACTTCAAAGACATGAATCCATGGGGTACAAACTGCATTCAAACCATAGCATTGTGCTAGACAAAAACCAACTCTGAATGTCTATCTGACAAGATGCAATTATCCTCAGAACATACAAAGCTGTTTCTCCTCTCTCCTCAAAAATGAGAGCAGTTCTATCCAGCCTGGGAGGGCAGACATACCATCTTTCTCTAGCTATATTAATTACATCTTAAATTCAGCAACAATCCCATTGAATATATTTTTACTTAAATCTAGATTGTAAATTGACCTTGCATAAAGACTTGTATAAAATAATTTTGTTTGTCTGAATATTTACAAATACATATAGCTATGTGATCAGCTTTCCATCACTATAACAGAGAACTGAGATAAACAAACTTAAAAAGAGGAAAGGTTCGTTCTGGCTCACAGTTTTGGATGTTTCAGCCCATGACCAGTTGGCTCTGTTTCTTTGGGCCTTTGGTGATATAGAACATCATGTTAGTGGCATGTGGCAGAAGAAATTCACTGACCTCATGTCTAGAAATGAAAAAGATAGGAAGAGACAAGCATCACATAATCCTTTCAAGGGCCCTCAGTGACCTATAACCTCCCACTAGACCCCATCTCTTAAAGGTTCCACTACTTCCCAATAGAGACAAGCTGGAAACCAAGTCTAAAGGCTTGGATAAAACACACTGGTCTGGAAGGTCATTCCAGATGCAACCTACAGCAAACTGCTACCACCCCTATATCTGTACCTCATCATGAGACTATAATTGATATGATTTTAAACATTATTGATATGTAGTGTTATGTTTGAATGTGAGGTGTCCCCCAAAAGCTGATGGATAACAATTTGGGAAGGCTGAGGTGAAATAATTGGGTTATAAAAACTTTAACTCAATCAAGGAGTCGATTCCCTTATAAGGACTGACTGGCAACGGTAGGCTGGTAGGGTGTGGCCGGAGGGGGAGGGTCATTGGGGGCGTGCCTTTGGGGTCTCTGTTCTGTATCTGGTAGGGAGTTTTTCAAGTAAATTTCTCTTTCCCTCTCCTCTCCCTCCCTCTATTCCTCTTCCTCTATTCTGCTGGCCCTCCTTCTGTTTAGTTATTGTATTTTTAATTTGTGCTTTATAGATGATTCACTGTGGTGTATTAAATATGGGAAATTTTGTGACTGGCATTTCTTACTTAGCTTCACCTTTTTAAGGTTTCTGATTCTTTTCAGTTGTTGATGTTTCTGATGGTTTACTAACTGGCACAATGGGTAGTGATACTTATTCCAGACTGCCATGAGGGTTAAGTTGATACGCGTGAAATTCTGAGAACAATACCTGTAGGCTAGTACTTAATAAATGAACTATTATTGGTTTCAACTAGTGTAAAGATATTTATGGAGATAATAACATTGAATATCTTATTCCCTGGCCATAAAGAAAAAATCAGTAGATGTTTTGAAAAACATGAGCATTTTTCAAGGGACAAACGTTGATTACCAAGATATGTGATATAAATTGAAATTTACCCCTATTTCTTCCTGTGCAGATCCCAAGTTTCATTATATTTGGTCCATAACAGCTCCAGGGTAAGGTCAACAGCTATTTCAATCACTGTATAGGTAGAAATGTAGAAAAACACTTCAAGTTATTGTATTCTTATATTTCACTTCAAAACTCAGGTCTGCCAAATATGTTTGCTATATGGGAGTTAAACATGCATTATATTTGTGTGCCTGTTTTCTCTAATCCCCAAATTAGCTCTTTGCAGCCCAAGGCTTTATATCACTAATATTAGAGGATGTGTTACAGTATTCTCATGAAGAGGGTAGTTAGATATCATCTAAGTGTCACTGTTGTCCACATTTTTGGTGATTCTATTTCTAATTCAGGTTCTCTGGGGTGCTTCCTTACCTCCTATGGGATTATTCCCAGCCCCTTACAGGTGCTCCCCGAAGACTCAGTTACATGGATCTTTGAGATACAGCTTGACCTTCTCAGCCAGGACCAAGATGAACCCAGGGCTGAGATGAAACTAAGACCATTCTGGTGCAGTGACCCCCTCAAGCTCTTAGACTGGTGCTGTGACTGATCAGGTAGGACTGACCACCCAGCACCCGCCTGGTGGTGATGGCTGTGTGTGGAGTAGGTGCAGCTTGGGGGCTGGTCATCTGGACCTCAGGGTCTTACCCTCTCAATCCCCAGAGCACCCAGCAAGAAACTGGGTTCCTCTCATGTCTAGGAGGGCACATGACTAATTTTCATACCAACTTCTTATATAATCTCATCACTCAAGACTGTTAAAAAGGTGGTTTTTCTGGTATATAATTTTTCAAAATTTTAATGATTTTTAAAATTTAATCACATTGCCATAAAAAAGTTTCAATCTCTGTCTTCTCTTTGATATAATGACTATTTATATTGAGTAAAGACAGTCTATTTTATTTTCATAAATGCAACATATTTGTGTATTTAAAATAACTAAATTGGGAAGATACTATGTAATGGGTATAAAATTTCAGTTTGGAAACGTGAAAAAATCCTGGAGGTGGCTTATGGTGATTGTGGCATATGTGATGTACTCAGTGTCACCAAATGTTCACTTTAAAGTTGTTAGGATGGTAAGTCTTATATATATATTGTTCCAAAGGTTAAAAAAATAGATTTAAATAAGGTCCTTGAGTCAAAACTGGGCTCCATTAATTAAAGTGCTTATGCTTTCAAAGGTAATTTTCTCACTTGTAAAATAGAATAATAATTTTCTCCACCATAAGCTTGTTATAATGATTAAATGACAGATACAGAGAGTTGGCCTTCCATGTCCATGGGCTCCACATTTTTTATGTCAACCAACAGTGGATTAAATTTATTTTTAAAATATTGAGTCTGTACTGATCGTGTGTACTTTTTTCTTGTTGTTATTCTCTAAATAATGCAGTATGACTATCTACATAGCATTTACATTGTGTCAGGTATTACAAGTCATCTAGAGATGGTTTCAAACACATTACAGATGAGTGTAGGTTCTGTGAAAATAGTACTTTACTTTACATAAGGAACTTGAACATCCATGGAGTAGGGTATCCAAAGAACCAATCCTCTGGTTGCTGAGAAACAGCTACATACACAGAGATAAAAACAGTCCCTGGCACATAGGTAGAATTATAACCTGGCATAAAGGCCATTGCAAACTTACACAAAACATACTTTGGTGGGGACATCTGCCTGGCAACTGCCACTCCAACCTTGAACTGATGCCTTGATCCTTGTAGACAAGAGTAATTGATTCAAAACAACTTGTGTAATTCTCACTTTGCCTTTAAAAACTTCCTCTTGCCTCAGCCTTTTGGATGGGCTCATCATTACTATGACACCAGTGTGCCATTGCAATGCTGCTCTTGAAAGGACTTTTTTCCCCCTGGGTGATTCCTTTAATATGAAGTTCAAGAGCAAACAAAGAAATCAATGACAATAGAAGTTGAAAGAATGACAACCTCTGGTCAGGGCTATTGACCTGAGGGGACTTTTGATCTGGCTAGCACATAGGCATGGTACAGTGATTACATGAGTAGATGGATATGCAAACCCTCACTGAGATTATGCATCACAATGTATATATTTGCCTCTCTTCTTTTTTAAATCAAAGCATCCAGAAGGGAGAAATGGGAACAATGCTGCATTTACCACCTACATCTTCCTTAGGGAGAAAAATGTTCTGAAGACCTCAGAAGCTATCCTCAGACATCTCTTGGGTCAAAATTGCCTCACTATTCATGCCCCCTACATGCCCCTTCACCAGAAAAGGGTGGTGGAAAGACCATGACTGGGCAAGACCAATCACAACACTCCCCGCAGAGCTGGCATCCCAATGCTAGAGCAAAAACAGGGTTCAGCTACTGAAAAAGAAGGGTGAGGGGTCTTGGGGGAGCATCCAACACTGTCTGCCACAACTGCAGAGAGCTCAAAAGAGAAGCAAAAGTCATTCCAGCAGGGAGTCTAAAAGTGGAACTGGCTAATGCCTGCTGGGCACTTGCCACGCATAGGGCCAAGGATGGATAAATAGATTCTCTCTCTCTCTTTCCTTCCTTCTTTCATTAGAGCCTTATAGTTATATGTAGTAATTGGTTTCATCCAGAAAAACTCATACATACATGGAATTCAGTTTGAGCTCATGATCTCTCCTTTTCCTCCCATCCTCCCACCCCTCTCCCATTCTCCTTCTTCTCTCTACTGGACTTCCTTTTGCTTGTCTATTTCTATATTTTTGTTTCTTTCTACCTATGTATAAAGATGAAGTTCCCTGTGATATATTTATATATGCGTATAGCATAATTTTAAAAAATTCATTCTGCGTTGCCATTTGATCTCCTCCTTCCACATTACTGATCTTCCCTTTAACTTTACAATGTCCTATCCTTCCCTCCCCCTTTCCGTTATGTTACTCTAACTTCTGCATTCGAAAGAAAGCATTCAAGCTTTGAGTTTCTGAGTTGGGCTTATTTCACTTACCATGATCTGAATAAACTTTTGATCCTATCGAGAATCTGTATCTGTTATTTGGGTGGACACCCTGTTATGGTTTGTATGAAAAGTGTCTCCGGAAAGCTCACATGAGACAATCCAGGAAGGCTGAGGTGAAATGATTGGGTTATGAGAGGCTTCACCCAATCAGCAAGTTAACCCCTGATAGGGATTAACTGGCAACGGAAAGCTGGCAGGGTGTGGCTGGAGGCAGGTCACTGGGGGCGTGCCTGTGGAGTGTGTTTTGTAGATGGCAGTGGAGTCTCTCCCTGCTTCCTGGAGCCATGCCTTCAGCTCCTGCACACTCTTCCGCCATGATGTTCAGCCTCACCTTGAGCCCCAAGGAATGGAGCCCATCTTCTATGGACCTCTGAAACTGTGAGCCCCCAAAGAAACTTTTCCTCCAAAATTGTTCATGTTGGCTTTTTTAGTCATAGCAGCAAAAAAAACCGGTGAAAAAGCTGACAAAAATAGACCCCATTCCAGGGTTTGGTCACTCCTCACCTTTCCGTTGTGTAGCCTCTCCTCCATTTACAAACCTTAGGTACCACTTTCCTGTAACGCTTATTTTCAGACATAGTAGGTGGTTATTACCATCTATCTATTCTTGCTAGAATGTAAGCTCCATGTGGGAGAGATTTTTGTTTTGTTAAATGGCCTTCCTTCCTTCCTTCCTTCCTCCCCTCTGTTCTTCCTACAGTCCTGGGGATTGAACATTGCACATGCTAGGCAAGCACTCTACCACAGAGTGATATACCCTTCCTTTTCAAATTTTGTTTTGAGATAAAGTCTAAGTTGCCCAGGTTGGCCTCCAACTTGTGATCTTCCTGCCTCACCCTCCTGAGTAGCTGGGATTACAGTTATGCGCCATTGTGCCCAGCTCATTCATATTTCTTATATGCTGAAAAGGGTCCGGAGTGCAGTGAATGTAACAAAAATGTTTGATAATGAATGAATGAATAAAAACACAGCTCTAAAATTTTGGGGTCTCTTCTAATCTTTATGCCTTTTCTCATTTTGTGATATTTCATAGAATGTGATTTTTTTACACAGATGCTTCTTGACTTATATTTTGATAAACACATCGTAAGCTGAAAATGCATTGAACCCACCCAACCTGCTGCTCCCCCTGCTTAACTGCCCAGCATGCAATAGAGTATCAGTTGTTTCTCTTCATGACCTTGGGGTTGCCTGGGAGCTCTGGCTTGCTGCAGCTGCAAAGCATTGATAGAGAAGATGGGGCCATATGTCACTAGTCTGGGGAAAGATCTGAAATCAGAATTCCAAGTACTGAATGCATATCATTTTTGCACTACCAAAAAGTTGAAACATTGTAAGTTGAACCATGAAGTCAAGGATCATCTGTATCTTTTGATAGTGCTATATCATAGCCTTGAACTGTATTAATTTAATAGATTCCTAATATTCCATAATAAGGGTTGAATCAGTTTTTTCTGTAAAGACCCAATAGTAAATATTTTAGACTTAAGATCACATCCTAACTCTGTCATAGAATACGTGCATATATCTCTCCCAATCCTTTACAGCCTCGAGTGTGGGCTGTTTAAAAACATCTGTATTCTCCAGCACATTATAATGACACAGCAGTATCTATGTTCATAGCAGCTCAATTTACAATTGCTAGATTACGGAAACAACCCAGATATCCCTCACTGGATGAATGGATCCAAAAACTGTGGTACATATATATACCATGGAATTTTACACAGCAATTAGAAACAATGATATTGTGGCCTTTCAAGGTAAATGGATGGCTATGGAAGAAATTATGCTGAGTAAAATCAGCTTAACCCAGAGAACTAAGGGTCGATTGTCTCTACTCATCTGTGGAGGCTGGATCTAGACCCTGGCCATTGAGAAAGGTGGTCTATTATCATGCATTAAATCCAGATAAGGTGTAATGTTATACAACCTAATGCTTTTTTAGAGATATTGTGGGAAGGGGAAGGGAGGGACAGGTGGGTAATTGGGAGGGCACTCCTGGGGGTAAATCTAATATCCAGGATCTATACACATTTTATATTATTTTGTTAAAAACTTGTATGGTTGTTCAATAATAAATTTCTCAATAAAAAAATCTGTATTCTCATGTGTTGTGATTAATATAACACTGGACATAGGAATGATTTTCAGTGTTCCACTATGATAAATTCTGCTTACATAGGCATTTGCCTGTTGTCTTTATTTTAAACTTTTTCCTATCTCATTCCTCTTCTTATTATTTTCCCATTTCTCTTTGTTCTTTTTGGGGGGTTCAGAAGTCAAAGAATTATTCCTGTAATATAGTTAACATAAATTCATCATTTGCTTCTTTAAAAAATTCTATAATTAAATTTTAATTACAACAATAAAACATGATCATTATTGAGAAGTTTGAAAATGGAACATTTTTATTTATTTATTTATACTGGGGTTTGAACCCAGGGGTGCTTAACCACTGAGACGCATCCTCAGTCTTTTTTTTCTTCTTCTTCATTTTGTTTTGAGACAAGGTCTTGCTAAATTGCTTAAGTACTCACTAAGTTGCTGAGGCTGGTTTCAAACTTGCGATCCTTTTGCCTCAGCCTCCTGAGTCACTGGACTACAGGTGTGCATCAGCATGCTTGGTTCAGAAAACAGAAAAAATTGTAAAGGAGAATATAAATCATCCATAGATAAAGTATCCAGAAGTAACTGCTATTAATGTTTTATGGACTTTTCGCAATCATTTTTTGTAGGCATATGTATATGCTTTAAAAACAAAAAAAATTGGATAATTTTACATACATATGACACATATACACCATTTCGGTCTTGAAAACATTCTCTTAATCATCATAAAAGCATTTTCTAATATCTTTGGTATTTCTTAATGAAACCCTTTTGATGGCTATATAATGTAATCTATATAATAATTAATATTAGTCTTGTTTAACCTACTCCTTGTTTTAAACAATGTTTTTCCTAAATTTCTAAAATTTTTTGGTTTTTTCATTGGTGCATTTTAATTATCCATAATAGTGGGATTCATTTTGCTGTATTTGTGCCACCATGGACTGCCCACTCTGCAAAGATAGATGTCATTATCTTTGGCTCACTATTTTGTCTAGCATGGTGTCTCCCACCTGGCATTCAAATATTTGTGAATAGATAAATGAATTTAAATCATCTGAATTTGACTAAAAGTTATGTGTTTGAAACCAAATGCCCTATATAAAGAATATTGTTCAGGGTATTATCACATCCTCAGCAAAACATCCTCAGCTATTATTCTTCTTGTTGCTTGTTCACCCATTTGCAGAAAAATTTGGGGTTGGTAATAAATAATTTTTCCAGAGTGTTCTACATAACACAACACCTTACAAAAATTCACTCATTTCCCAAGTGGCACCTTTCAGTGGGTCACAAGTACGAGCAGTTTTTAGAAAATAAAACCAAGGATGAAATGATGAAATGGTAAATCTGATAAAGGTCCAATGAAAAAAAATTTTTTTAGAGAGAAGGACAGAGAGAGAGAGAGAGATAATCAATTTTTATTGAGTTTTTCACGTGGCTTTGGTTGCTCTGACACTTAGTTGTGTAGTGAGTTGCTGGGGTTTGAACCCGTGTACTTGTGCATGCTGGGCAAGCGCTGTAACCACCGAGCCTCCGCTCCAGCCCTTCCAATGAAAATTAAAAAAGCAATGAGAGATAGGTAAAACCTCATTAAAAACTAATTAAATTCTTCAAAAAGCTGGCAAGTATTTTTGACTTAAATCAAAAATTGATCAAATAAAACTTTGTAAACACAAGAATAAGTTAATTCAGGAATATAGAGGGAAATTCAAGCAGGGAGTTTGCTCAGACAAAAGTGGGAATCTCCTACAACCTGTGTATAAAAATAGGTTACTAGATAGAATTCATGATAATCAAACAAATTTTCATCTTGGTTAAAAATGAATAATTTTACCTAAAATCCAAATTTAACTTCATTTCCTGTTTTCACTTTTGTTTTCTGGTTGTGTTGTCACGGTCGTTGTTTCTGTTTTTGTTAAATCTTACAGGCCTGTTTTGAACATGTGGGAATTAAAATAGCCGCGGAAGATGAAAGTGCCTAACCAGATAACCTGAGGTTTAATGCAACTTAAAAGTTCAATGCTAAGGAGGAGACTGGGCTTTCCCGCCCCCACTCCTGGCTCTCCATTTGTTTTTCCTTTGCTACTTACTTACTTTTATCTTCTTTATTTCATTTGCTCCTTTAGAGCAGGTTCCAAAGAGCTAAATGTTGGGATCTTTCAGGGTTTTGTTCTTGTACTACATGACGATTTTTTTGGTCCTGAGAGTTCGCGTACTTTTTAAAGCAGTAGGAAACCATGAGGTCCTAGGGATGAGCTCTTAAGTTTACTCGTCCTAATGAACTAATTTAAGGCCTCAGGGTCTTAGCATAGTGTCTTGCCCAGGCTGGTAATCAATGGATACATTGCAATTCTGTTTGTGTCAGTGGTTCTGAGGGACAGAGTTGTCATTAATGTGACCATGTGCAATTCACCCTTTCATTCCCAGTGTTTTTCACAGTATCTTAAATATAGGATAATCTCAATAAACACTTTCTAACTGGACTCATCTAATAGGCTTTGAGGCTCCTTCTTATTGGGGGTAGATGGATCTTGAGAAAAATTTTTATTATTTAGCAAGTCATAGAAATTTGGATGTGCTAGACTTTTCACAACCACTATTATTATTTCATTACTTTTATTTTTTTAATTCCTTTGGGCTTCTTGCTCATAGTCCACAATGCTCCGTAGTGTGACAGATTTTGGCATCAGTAATTCTAAACCTCAACATCCTCTCAACAGCTAGCCCAGTCAATTACATGTGGACTTGTGATTCTGGCAGAGTCAGGGAAGTGGATGTAAGTGAAGCAGACAAGGTAGAAACGAACGGAACACAGCTGGCGAGGACCACAGCCAGGATGCAAGGCTAACCTGGCTCCAGCTGTCCTCTTCACTCTTCCAAAGCAGCGCAAAGTGGCCCTGGACTATTCACGTGGGCTTTGCTGGAGTCCTCACTCAACCTTTAGCCCCCTCCAGGTAAGCAGCACCATGGACTATTTGTGGTCATTTTTTCCAAGCCCTTGGCTAAATTGGGTCTGGCTTGCAAACGATCCTGTGTGTAAACTCTTAAATAATTAAAAGTCTCAAATTTCTCTGAATTTCCTACGCAACGTTCACATACAAGAATTCCAGCTTCACTGTGGCTCCTTTAATTAAAAAGGGTAGAGTGAAAATGAGAATCCTAGTTGGCCAGGTGGAAGAATGTTTGGATTTAAGATACGCATACTATTTCCTGGATCTCTACGATAAATTTTATAGTTTTAATCAGAAGCATGAACTTTTAGGATAATGCTAAGAGATGGTCCATTGAACTACATTCTTAAACTATGAAAGACATCCAATTATCCCACAATTCCTATACTGTAAAATTTTATGTCTCATCTATTCTTAATTTCCCATCACCCAATCTCTTGGCTGAACTTCCATGTTTTCTCAATAATGACATCTCTTACTTGGCTAGTCATGTTCAGTTCGGCAAAAACTGGGATGCTGATCACCTCTGCTCCAGTCCCCTTTGATGGGGTTATTTATGATGTGCCCTAGGGCTTCTTTCACTGAGAACATTGTCGGTCTCTGTATCACTGTGATCCACATTCGTAAGAAATTTCTATTTGAAAATCCACCCAAGCAGCCCCATCAGATCTTCCATATCTACTCAGTTCCAATCTAAACTGCGGGCTGCAGGAGGGAGGCCTAGGGTTCTTGCAATACCACAGGGGAGTGGAATGTGATATCTATTAAAACATTTGTTCAGATGCCTCATGGAGCTGGGATGTTTTATATGTTGGAAGTAAAACAAAAAATATTGTTCACAAAGAGCTTATGGATTCAGTGGAGAGAGAAGTCAACTCTGTCCCACATCTACCACAATTAGGCCTTTTGTGTCTTGCATAATGATTACACAAAGCAAGAAGTGGGGTGGAGATGAACTTCAAGGATGTTCAAGTTCTACCAGGGAACAAACCACAGAAGACTGTTCCAGGGATTGTTATTCTAACCACTGGTGCGTAACGCTGCGCGAGTTTGGTGTGGAGCTTCTAGCTCGTCCTTGGGGCTGGGAGCTGCGCTCTGGTCTCTGCTTACTCCCCGCATGTTGTCTTGCACATGTCCTCCTGCCCGACACTCAAAGCTGAATTCATTGCTGAAACGGTCACTGCTTGGGCCTCTGATTTTCCTTTGTCTCTCACTAAAACACCTTAATTCCTCCAACACACTGCCTGGCTTCACTCCTATTCATCCTTCAAGTCACAATGTCACGCTACCAGGGAGCCTTCCTTTATCCTCTGAGACTGGATGGGGTGTCCCTCCAACATCTGCTCAGTGCTCAGCTCTTACCTCTGTTCTTTGACATGTTTTGAAAGTCTGCATATCCATCTTCACATACACACACACACACACACACACACATACAACACACACACTGGCACAGACATACCTATATAGACACACAATACACACACCCTGGCAAACAAATACACACAGATTGTGAACCAAAGGGCCAAGACACTGTCTAGTTCACCATTATAACCAAGGCCCTTGCTTATAGTAGGTGCTCGATAAATACCTGTTGAATAGATATTAACTAAGGAATGGCATACCAGAGTATGCACTTCCTATGGTCAACTGCAGTCAAATTCTGGTTTATTTATATGTATTTTTTGTACCAGAGATTGAATCCAGGGGTACTTAACTGCTGAGTGATATGCTTGGTCCATTTTTGAGGCAGGTTCTCACTAAGTTGTTCAGGGTCTCATTAAGTTGCTGAGGCTGGCTTTGAACTTGTGATCCTCCTGCTTCAGTCTCCCAAGCCCACAGGCATGTGCTGTCACACCCAACTGTTCATTTTGATTCTGGCTGAGTCCACTGATAACAATACGAACTTTGAAGCCCAATTTCTTTCCTCCAGTTCACAAAGTATACCCAATTAGATTAAAGTTCAAGGTAGCAATCAAAAGCAAGGTAATTCTATCCTCTGAATGATTTCTATGAGAGACGCAAACAGATAAAAAATAGTTCCCACACTTGAACAAAGATTGTTTATGTTGATAGTAGGTCAACAAGCCTATTGATCAGCCTATACCAATAAGTGAGAAGTTGTATCATTGCTAACTCTCCAAGATCAACCCACAGATATAAGCAATAAAACAAAACAGCATTATGAATCACATGTAGCAACAAAGACTGAAAATTTTCAACCTCATGAAAAATGTAATTTCAGAAAACACATGTTTCTTTATGCATCCGTATATATACATGTACACATGAAAATAGATGATAAATAAATAACCAGGCTGATGGACAGATGGAAGGGTAAAAAGTCTAAAACATAATAGAGGAAGCCAGTTTCATCCTGTTCCATTTTTTTTAAAAGACTGATAATGAGACAAAGAAATTTTCATATGCGTTTGCCCCCAGTAGGTATGGAGGTAGAGTCCTTGAGTGAGGTTGGACAAAAGCTGCAGAGAGAAGCATTCCAGGGAAGCTCACTCCAGCTCCTCTGGGGTAAGGTTGAGGGGTCATGAGTAGGAACAGGGATGCAGGCAGAGGCTGGGATAAGAGGAGAAATGAGTTGACATGCAGGTGGAAGAGATGGACTCGGCATGAACCATATGCACCCTTCCTCCTTCCCTGTGCTTGCTGAAGGCTTTGCCTCATGAGAACTTCAGTGAAGATCTTCAGTGCCATCCAGTGCTTTCTAGAATAGGAACTGTGCTTCTTTTATTTTCCACACCCATTAAGACTATGCCTCAGGACCCAGCACCTTGTACAAAATAATGATGATGATAACATCACCTGACATTTATATTGTACTTTGCAAAGCATTTTCACACTTCATATCTCACTTGGCCTGTGTGTTTGAAGACATGTTGCTTCCACACCCCACCTGCAAGGCTTTGGGCTGCCAAGCCATCCCTTATTCAGGGCAACTCCCATCCCCGAGGGCCCTTGTAATGTGCTAGACTCACATGAGCTGTAACAGTGACTCAACCATGCACGGGCCTTCTAAAGACAAAGTCCCAATGCATGCCTCACAGAATTCCCTGAGGCATACTAACTTGCTCCACAAGAAAAGTTTCTTGTTTTTGATAGCACAGGATGAACATATTTCTCTTTGCAAGATAAATCTAAAGATCCTTGCTACTCAAAATGTGGTCCACGGACCAGCAGCATTAGCAGCACCCGGGGTCTTGCTGAAACGCAGACTTTCAGGCCATACTTCCCAGACCAAATAGGTTCTCAGGGATGTGTGGGTACATGGAAAGGTGAGATGCTCTGTGTATGCACTGAACTTAATCCTTGCATTGTTCATTCACTTTACACATTGTTACTTATTCTGTACACGTGTACATGTGTGTGCTACACATATGTTGATTCAGTATACTGTACTGTATTATACTATTTACTATATCAATACTACATAGAGTGTTGACTATACTATAATTGGACACGCATTGTCCAAGAATTATTACGTATAGGGTACATACATACAGTACAGACACATTGTTACATACATTGCACATAAATGATACACACATGGAAAATGTTTAGTATACACAGAGCTTTTAAAAGAGATTTTCTTGATAAATGCAGTATTTGTTGAAAGTGTTTATCTTACGGGTTTTGTTAGGTTACTAGATACTGACTTTTTTTTTTAAAGAGAGAAGGACAGTGAGAGAGAGAGAGACAGAGAAAGAGAGAATCAATTTTTATTGAGTTTTTCACATGGCTTTCATTGCTCTCACACTTAGTTGTGTACGTGGTTGCTGGGGTTTGAACCCGTGTACTTACCCATGCCAGGCAAGCACCGTAACTGCTGAGCCACTGCTCCAGTCCAGATACTGACATTCTTGATATATTTATATTTAATCTATAAGTTGAGAAGTGGGTTTTTGGTTTTGACTGTCATGCTTTTTTCTTTGACAATACTGGGAATTGAACCCAGGACTTTTTGCATGCCAGGCAAATGCTCTACCACTGAGCTACATTCCCAGACCCAGTGTAATACAATACATTTCTAATACTATAAAGGAAATTGATTCTAAACCTCATGCTAATTTTGTATATTGTTTGGATTAAATACAATACTTTAATTCCTGGGTGGTCTCGATTAATCTAATGTTAGTGTCTCTAGAATAATAATATGTACTAAATGAATGCAGCTTTATTTACAATAGCTAATAGGCTAGAGATGTGATTGTCTCTTGCCCACACAGGTTTCAAGTGATTTATAAAGAGAAGAAAAAAGTTACTGTTTTTTTTTGTTTGTTTGTTTGGATATATCTAAAGTTTACCAAAACAATTAGGAAGCGGGTACTAAAATATCAAATAACTGCTAGAGTGGAAATCCATAATCACAATGAATGAATTAAAGAATATTGCCTTTGCCTATCTACACAATTATTTACAAGGGTCAAATCATGCAATCAAAGCAATAGGAAAACATTGCTACCTTGCTTGAAGGTGGGGTCATTCATCACCCTTCTTTTCCATATCCAAGATTCCTAGCATGTTTGATATTCAGAACATACTCATTACGTATGTTTTGAATTTTAAAACTCAAATTTGTCTTTCAGAGAGTTTTGCTAATCTATTTAGAATAAGAGTTGGCATATTTGGGAAATGTTTAGCTGGACACAGCTTTTAAAAAAGAAAGAAGGCTCAAACTGTGGCCACAATCTATTTTTTCATGCTCCCCATATTTGGTTCTTGATATACCTAAAAAGGTGCCCAGCAGAACAGCAGATTCAGAAGTATTTGCCAGACCACTGGACAAGTGAGTTTATCTTTTCAAGTCCCTTTACTTGCCTTGCTTGTGAAGTTGAGTCTTGCTGATATGCATGCGGGGCTAGTTATAGACACAATGCACAATCTAGCAGAGTCTATAAACAGGAACCAGATTATTTTCCTAAGAGAAGGGTTAGGGGTGTAGCTCAGTGTTACAGTGCTTGTCTAGCATGCACAAGGCTGCGGGTTCAATTCCCAGTTCTGCAGAAAGAAATGAAAAGAAAAAAAAGAGAGAGAACAGACTATCAGCATATTTTAGAGATAAGGCTTCATCAATGTTTATAGCAGCTCAATTTACTATAGCTAGATTATGGAACCAACCCAGATGCCTCTCACTTGATGAGTGGATTCAAAACTTTGGTGCATATATACAATGCAATACTACTCGGCTATTACCGAAAATGATATTATGACTTTTGCAGCCAAATGGATGGAGATGGAAAAATTATGCTCAGTGAAATATCCCAATCTCAGAGACTCAAGGGCTCAATGTTCTCTCTCATTTGCAGAAGCTAGAATACAGTTGGAAACAGTATGATAGATGGCTAAGCTAATAATAACCTCAACATGTATGAATTTTTACACGAACACAGGGAACCTTGCTTAGGATGCCTGGAGATGTAGGTAGAGGGGACAGGGAACGGGGAGGGAACAGGAAGGATATCAAGGAGACTGGATGGAGGGAGTATGGGGGAATCAATTCAGAGGGAAACCTCCAACTTCTATGAGAAGTCCATTTAACACAGGGGTTTAATTGGGGGACACAGTGAACCATGGGTAACCCAAGGGGGGAACCATGAAAGAGCATCACTTTGGCTTACTATGGGAATATACATTTGTTCTTGATTGTTTGATAATGATTCCTCCTTAATTGTAAGTCCATATTCAACAAATAAATAAGTTTCTGATGCTGCTCAGATTTATTGCTGAGTCAGAACAAAACTCACATCTTTAGAGACTTATAATTTTTTGTGATTATAATATATGATTATAACAAAAATGCATAAAATACAGGAAAGCACAAGAGGAAATTAAACTTTCTCACACCCATTCCTGGAAGATATTATTTGGATATATTATCTTTCAGTCTTTTTTTTTTCTCCTACGCATACATCCATTTATAAAATCAGAATCATCACGCTCCTGATTTTCTATTTCATCCTTTTCATCTAACATTGTAGCATGAAGTATTTTCCAATATTAATAAACATTCTGAGAAAAATCCCATATCAATGACTGCCCATATGCATACAAAAATATATCTACACATTCTTCTATTATTGCTATTCTAAACACACTCTGATAACTCTCCTAGTACGTAAATCTTGTCTACATATTGATTATTTTCTTAGGGTGGTTTCCTAGAAAGTAGGAAAGACCTTCAAAAGGACAGCCTTGTGACTTCAAGTAAAACCATGATCTGGCATCATATGAGTCACCTTTGAGGACATTATCATCTGTTCAGCAACTCAGACCTTACACGGACCTGGCCTTGGCTCTAAGCCCGGGAAATCCTGAGCTTCTCTTTTAGAGTTTCTTAAATTTCCTGGCTTCTAAAGCAGAGAGAACTTCTCCAATATTTATTCCTAAGCTGCAGAAACAAGAAGGAAAAGGTATATTTTTCCTTGAAAGAAAAAGTATAATATCTTTCAGCAATGCGATCTCATCCTAAAAACTTTGAAGGACTAGTATTAATATAAAGTCTATTCAGGTTCATAAAATGTACGTTTTCCTTGCAATGACCTTTTGTTGGAGGTATTTGAGGTTTGTTTTCATAGACAGTTTTCCCTTAAATGAGAATCTCTTTGTAAAAGTATTTTTATAAAATAAACACAGTTACATTATTGTGTCAAGGACCTAGAGCGAAAGCTTGCCTTTTTTTTTTCTTTTTTTGACTGAAGTTAGAGAATGCATCTGTTCCTTATGAAATGAATAATTTCATCTCAATTTCAGGGAGAATGCATTGCATAGGTATATATGTATTTACTGTAATACATATACCAAGGAATATGGAATAAAGCATAAAAATATACACAGCTGATTGTAATTTGAAATTTACAAAACATTTTCCAACTATGATCTCCTTGGATAGTCATAACAGAACTTGAGGGATGGCTGGTATTATTTCACTTTTGTTGTTGAAAACCAGGAAGATGAAAGTTAAGTAAGCAATCCAAGGTTACCTTTGTCTTTTATCAGCTATTGTATGATTCTCCTCATCCCTGAAGCTACATAGCTTCCCTAAGATCATTCATGAACTCCACAACTGATTAACCCATCATGTTTTCAATTGCATCTTGCAGGACATGAAGGTATCTCCTCCCTTCTTATCATAGATATTTTGAAGACAAATGTGTATGAAAATTGAGCACACACACATATGCATACACACGCACACATGTCCTAATTATAAAAAGGATTGAGGTGATAGTAATTGGAGATAGTAATAGTAATAGTTTGAACAGAATGACAAATTTATATTTAAAAAATTAAAATTACATAATATGTCCTATTTCTTTAATAAATTTTACATGTTCAAACTCTGGCCTGATTTTAAAATGGAAATTTTTCTACTCATCAATGGCACTTCAAAGACTCGTTAAAAAATATAAAGGTAGGGCTGGAGCAATGGCTCAGCAGTTACGGTGCTTGCCTGGCACACATGAGGACCTACCTGGGTTTGAGCCCCAGCACCACATATGCAACAAAACGTGTGCAACCAAAGTCACATGAAAAACTACAATAAAATTAATTCTTTCTTTCTCTCTCTCACTGACCCCCTCTCTTTTTAAAAAAAATATGAATAAAGGTGACTTGCATTTACAAAAATGTGAAATAAGTAGGTACAAACAAACAAAAAAGCCTGAAACTGTTGCTGTGGGTGGGAAGATGAAGAAAATGGCTCTGTGTGTAAAAATCAGTTCAGAAAATGTGCACTCACTATGGAATGCTTGAGTTTTCCTGAATCGCGATTTTGTTTGTTGCAAAAAGAGACAAATTTCACGGGTTGTTGTTTAGCATGTGGACAATTTATGAGACTGTTAAATCTTTTTCTGTAATTTTACCCACCAAAATCTTTAAAAATAGTAAACTTTGGAGAAAACAATTGTAATGTGAAAAAGTTGCAAATATAAGGTGCAGCATAAATGCTTCCTGATAGGTAATGAAAATCTGTGCAGGGGCTACAAAGTGCTTGATCTCCCCCAGACTCAGCCACTGTGTGGTGCATTTGGCAACTTTAATTTTGCAAAGTTCTAATCTTCTTTTTTAAAAAACTGAACATGGAACCCATTCTGACAGATGTTACCCCTCCAAGAAACAACTACCAGGAACTTCTGAAAAAAACACGAAGTCAAATTTGGCTTTTGAGTCAAGATCACTCCCGCCTTGCAGGTCACTGGGGTCCCTCCTCCCTGCTGCCCATCCTAAGCCTGTGTGGCTGCAGGAATGGACTGAAGCAGCCTTCTTTGCTTTTTTCATTTTTAAACTTATTTTTGTTGAATGTATTTAAGGTGTATCACATGATGTTTTGATATATGAATGCATACTGAAATAATTACTACCTGTAAGCAAATTAACACCCCCCTTCCTTAGTTATCTCTGCCTCCTTTTTTGTAGCAAGAGCACCTAACGTCTCACCTCTGATGCTTTGTATTTTTATTTTATTTTAATTTTTATTTTTGGTACTTGGGACTGAACCCAGGGATACTTTACCAGAAAACTACATCCCCAGCCCTTTTTATTTTGAGATGGTCTTGCTAAGTTGCCGAAGCTGGCCTCAAGTGATCCTCCTGTCTCAGCCTCCCAAGTCGCTGGGGTCATAGGTATGCACCACTGCACCTAGCTCTCTGCAGCTTTCTTAAAGGATTCCAGACAAGGCTTCTTCAAAATTTCTTTAGAGAAGGACACATGCTACTGACATTGGGGCATACATCATCACTAAGTTTATAACATTCTAGATGTATTTTGGTGTCAGTGTCTCAAGGAATTCTTTCTTCCTCCCTTCCTTCCACTCTTTCTTCCTTTTTTTTTTAATTTCAAAAGTCAAAAATAGCAATTTGCAGGAGTGATCACTTTGTCCTTGTTGCTTGCCATAGGATTGCTGATGTCCTATTTAGCCTAAGTTAACGAAACTGCTAATGCCTCCTACTTGCCGTTTAATAGGGAAACTGATTTTAATTATGGCACACAATTTTACTCAATATAGAGAACAAAATATTCCCACCCCCCAACACACACACACACACACACACTCTCTCTCTCTCTCTCTCTCTCTCTCTCTCAACAGATCCATTCTGGTTCCTTGGACTCAGATTTTCTAACTGACTTCTGAAAGTTGTCACTGATCCAGACTTTTCCTCATCCTAATGCTTACGTTTCGGTGGTTTCTAGCTGCCTGCCATACTGTTCATAGGACCCACACAGTCCCCAGGTTGTCAGTAGGTCTTAACCTGGAATCATAATGGAATTACGTGTGGTGGAGGCTTTAAACAATTGCCCAGTGCTGACCCCCTAACAAGGGATGCTGCTTGATGAATGGGCAGTGTCTCCCATTCTTCAATGTTCCACTCAATCCAGGGTTATCAACCACTGGCTATTTGTTGCCTTCTATTTCTTCTTTTTCCTTTTTTTTTCTTTTTAAGAGAAAGAGAGACAACCAACTTTATTTAGTTTTTCATCTGGCCTTTGATTTTCCGACATAGTTGTGTATGTGGTGCTGGGCTTTGAATCCAGGTCCTCAACGCATAGAAGGAAAAGCCTCCAGCTTCTGTTACCTTCTATTTCTCTTCTCATCTCACATTTTAGCCCCCCCAATAACTACATGGACAAGTTACTGAGGGGTTTTAATCTGAGAACTCAAATGGAACTTACTCTAGCTGTGGAATTTTAGACCTTTGAGCTGAGGGGCCCTTTTAAGATTGTACTCAACACATTCTGTGACCACAGTCATAGTTTGCCTGGGATGTGGGGTTGGGTCATCGTAATTCTATGTGCATATCAGGCCTGGTGGCATTGCCAACACTGTCTTTCTCTTAGCTATTTCTCCCTAGCAAGCCCACAAAGGCCTTGGGAAGCACATTTTGAGAGCCACCAGAAGCCACAAACACATGCTACTCTTTGACAGGGTCCATCCCATCTGCAAGCACAGTTACCTTCCCCACTGTACTTTTGATTTTAAATCACCACTTTTCCAGGAATATGGTACTTCAGGGCACTTGCTCCATTCTCAGTATTCTCCTGTACTTCCCTTGCCCCAGATAGAAGCTCAAGGTGTGATGTAGAAAAGAGGGAGAAAATAGATAAAGGACCATTGTTTCCAGCTAAATTATGGAAACAACCCAGATGCCCCTCACTGGATGAAGATGAATGGATCCATTCATACAATGGAGTTTTACTCAGCTATTAGGAACAGTGATATTGCATCCATTGAAGGTAAATGGATGGCAATGGAAGAAATCATGTTGAGCGAAGTTAGTCAAACCCAGAGAGTCAACGGCCAAATGTTTTCCCTCATTTGTGATGGCTGGAGTTAAACCTAGGCTTGGGGGAAAGGTAGATAAATTCATGGATTAGAATCATAGAACAAAAATGCACTTTGTTACTATTTATGAGATACAGTTGCAAGATACTGCATAAGATATTTGAACAAGCTGTATTGCATGCCTTCACAAAAATGTAAATGCTTAATCCTATTGTCAATATATATCAAAGAATAACAAGAGATGATAGGAAGGGAGAAGGGAAAATGTTGGAACCGAGATAAAGCAAGGTACATTCCAAGTATTTATGTCACTGTATACACTATAGTACACTGTATGTACATAAAAAATATTCTTTATAAGTATAAGAATTATGACACTTTACTTGGTTATTTTGTGGAAAAATATAGGACCCAGAAGAGAGGCAAGGGATTGGGGGATGGGAGGAGGAGATAGAGGGGTGTGGAGGAGTGGGGATATTGACCAAATTATATTGTTATATTGTGTGCAGCTAGGAATATGTGACAACAAATCCCATCATTATGTACAACTATAATGTACTACTAAAAATAAATAAATAAATAAATACGGACCACTGTTTCAACAGCCATCTCTGCTTCCTTCCTCAGGCTGGTAAAGTGATCCACTTTGGGGTCTCTCTGTGTGTATGTCCCTTTGCATTTTCATGCATGTGGTGTGCATGTGCATACACATGCATGCAGCACTTGCATATGTGTTTGTGCATGCATGCGCACATATGATCTTGCGCCCACCTGTGTGCATGCACATGTTTGTGTCTGCTTCCCAGGATTCATGCGCTCATTCTGGGACTGTCTGTCGTCCTCGATAGGAACTGTACCTAGGTTTGTCCTGGATCAGCATCTTGAGTGCCTCCTGACCCCTGTTCACCCTACTTGCATTATTAAAAAACAAATAATAGGCCAGCAAACACAGCCACCCAAGATATCTCTGTCTGCTCTGGATGAGCACTTGAGTTGTGCTGTTGCGAGTAAAGTGAGGCCTCTGTCAACTCTGCTGTCAGTGTGGATGAGCTCCTCTGTCACTTTCTTAAAGCCTCAGTTACTCCTGTGTGAGGGGATGTAATAAAAGCTGCTTATAAGAATAAAAATAAGTGTAAAAATCAGCAGAGTGCCTGGGACATGGCAAGCACTAGATAAATATCCGGAGCCCCAGAGCAATCCAGAAACTCCTTAATAAGGTGAGGTATCACCTGCTCACCAGGACTACCCTATATGCAGGCCCTCTACTTCCCAGCCCCTTTCCCTATCTCATTGGTCATTCCATACGCGATGGAACTGCTATGCTAGTTCCTGTGCTGATTCTAAGTGCTGTGTGCCAGAGAAAGAGCAATCAGTAAGAGTCTGAGGAAGAAGAACTCCAATTCCAATGAAATTCTTTACACCTGGCACAACCCTCCAGGAGCCTTGGCTGGGGACAAGGGGCACAAGCTGTCCTCCCCTACTTGATTCAGCACCTACTTTCTGCTCAGGGGAACAAGGCGCCATATTTCTTGTGATGTGGTAAAGGTAAAAGTAGAGAGAGCGCACAGAACCCAACTGTAGCTTCCTTCCTGGGAGGAGCAGACAGCGGGTGGCCAGGCCCGCCAGGAGGTTCAGGCTTCCAGGGTCCTTGCACCTGCACCTGGTCCACAAGCCCAGCACTTACTCACCCTGCACTCAGCAGGAGCTTCATGAAAACTTCCAGAGCTGGCTACATCATTAGCTATAAGGGAAATGCAAATCAAAACTTCAATGAGATACCACCTCACTCCTGTTAGAGTGGCAAAAATGAAAAATGCAAACAACAATAGATGCTGGAGGGGCTGTGGGAAAAGAGGAACACTACTACACTGCTGGTGGGACTGCAAACTGGTTCAGCCACTATGGAAAGCTGTATGGAGAATCCTCAAAAAATTAAGGATGGAACCACCTTACGACCCAGCTATCCCACTCCTGGGAATTTTCCCAAAAGACTTAGAATTAGTGTATTATAGCGACGTGGCTTCATCAATGTTTTTAGCAGCTCAATTTACTATAGCTAGATTATGGAACCAACCCACATGCCCTTCACTTGATGAGTGGATACAAAAGCTTTGGAACATATATACTATGGAATACTACTCGGCCATTAGAGAGGAAGATATTATGTCTTTTGAAATCAAATGGATAGAGATGGATAGAATTATGTTTAGTGAAGTCTCCCAATCCCAGAGACTCAAGGGCCGAATGGTTTCTCTCATCTGTTGATGCTAGCATAAACGGGGAAGCAGTAGGGCTGACGGCTAATCTAACAAAACTGCAAATCGAATGACTTTCAGAGCATTAGGGGGATGGCTCTATAGGATACTTGGAGGTGAAGGGAGGGGGATGGGGAGGGGGGAGGGT